>KZ451998.1:1812661-1848442 GCA_002786265.1 Apostasia shenzhenica
CACCCTCTAAATTTAATATTTTCAGACATAAGTTAAGGTGAGATCTGTTTGTAAAAATAAAAATGTCTATAATTTTAGGATTTTCACTCAAAATATATTTAAATATCATTAAAATAATATGATGAACGGCTCAGATTTTTTGTAACCTAATTATAGTTAGGTTATTGAAAAATCTATAATTACTCATTATAATAGAAATAAGTTAAAATATGTGTATGTAAAATTTTATAATGTTTTGAGTGTGCACAACGTGATTAATTAAGAATGCATGGATAAGACATAAATAAAATTAGAGGTTTTTACATACAAGATATGAAATTTACATGAAATTATGTATTTCACCATTAATTCATAAATATTACTACTATCACACCATATTCATTTAAATTTTACGCATTTCACATATTTCATATTTTACAATATATTCTTTGATGATGAACTTCATATTTCTAAATTGGACTTAATCTTAACTATATTATTAATATATTAATTAAATACTATAAATAAATTAATTTATATAAATAATAATTTAAATATTTATGAATTTATGTATTTTAATTTATTTATTTTATTTAAAATTTTCAATTAGGGTGCCGAATTTAAATCCACATGAATATAATTTTTAATTGAAGTAAGAAAATTGATGTATTTTCAGTAAAAAATAAAAATATATATTAAAATTTAAATATTAATGAATTTATGCATTTTAATTTACATATAATATTATAAAGTATATGAAATATGTGAAATATGTGAAATATGTGAAATATGTGAAATGCGTAAAATTTAAATGAATATGGTGTGATAGTAGTAATATTTATGAATTAATGGTGAAATACATAATTTCATGTAAATTTCATATCTTGTATGTAAAAACCTCTAATTTTATTTATGTCTTATCCATGCATTCTTAATTAATCACGTTGTGCACACTCAAAACATTATAAAATTTTACATACACATATTTTAACTTATTTCTATTATAATGAGTAATTATAGATTTTTCAATAACCTAACTATAATTAGGTTACAAAAAATCTGAGCCGTTCATCATATTATTTTAATGATATTTAAATATATTTTGAGTGAAAATTTTAAAATCTTAATGTAGTGGCGGCAAAAGAAGTAGACATTCGCAACGTGAATTGATTTTAAGACAAATCAACGGTTTAATGTGGTATTGAGGAAGAGAAAAAATATATATACTATTAAGAATAAAAATATAATTTTAATAATTTACTAACATAATATTTTTTTCAAATAGATTTTGATTAAGTTTAACTCAAATGTGTGTATGTAAGATTTTGTAATATTTTAAGTGTGCATAGCATAATTAACTAAGAATGGATGGTAAAATATAAATAAAATTAAATTGTGCGGCATATAGATAATTATCAAAAAAAAAGAAAATGAATAGTTTAACCAAAAAAACTAAGATAACGAGAGCAAAAACAGACAATTTCACCTTTTCTTTCTGATGAGTAAAATGAAAAAAAATACTAAATAAATCCTCTTAATTACTGTTTAATTTAATATTATTTTCATATTATATTATATAAAATATTATTTGAGTGATAATTTTATAATTTATTAAAAATTTATCTACACATATTATTAACTAAAATAATTATTTTCTCTGAATAATAAAACATAATATCAAAATAACACTAAATCAAATATCCCGTAAAATATAATTGAAGATGAGAATTTCATGACACGGATTGAACCTCTCTTCCAAACCTTGCCCATTTCTTCTTCTCCAAGAACTAGGTTAAACGTGTCCACTAGGTGTCCTCTAATTAGGAATGACAATATATGATCCACCCCGTGAATCTGACTCGAACTCGATCTGAGAATTTCAAATATGGGTTGTAAATTTTGACATATTTATTAAATAAGTCTTGTTGAGGTTATAGATAATTAGATCGAATTATCTTGTTTATCAATATTTATTCTATAAACAGGAGTTGATAGGATGATTCGACCCATTTATTATTCAAGTCAAATTTAAGTTACTGATATTGACCTGTTTTAATAAACGAGTTAAATTTAGATTGAGGTAAATTCAAATCAAGTCGAATTTAAATTCGAGTCAAATTCGACTTGCCAACTCATTTTATCACCCCCAGTAAACTCTGGGCGAAATGTTTAATGGCAAAGATGAAATTTGAGTTCATTTAAGTTTGAATCGTTTCTGTCTTTAGAGAAGAGGAAGCCTATTCTGTCAAGTCTTGTTTGGTTCGAATTTTTTTCTTGAATATGAAAAAAAAATTATTTTTTAAGTTTAATGAAAAAATTTATTTTAATATTAAAAAATAAGTAAAATATAAAATAATTTTATTTTTAATATTAATATTTATATTTAATGTAAAATAAAATTAATTTTTATAATTAAAATTTGTGTTAAATAAAAAATTTGAACGTTCTTACCGCCGGCTCAAAAGTGAATCGACGAATTTTAGAGAGATTAAAGAACGCCCTTGGGCCTCCCAGAAGGCCTGCGCGCACCTGGTAGCTGACTAACCTGGAGCCGGCGGATTGGCCGTCGATCAGATCTTTGAGGGGGATATGGACCTCGCCGATATCGCGATCCCCGACGACTCGCTCGGGCCGGAGCAGGACATGGAGGATGACGTGACCGGCGGCGGCGGGGTCCGCAGCGACGATGAAGGGAAGACGGGCTCTTTCTGCAACTGTTGTCGGTCGGAGTGCGCCGAAGAGTTCGCTGGTCGCCGGCGATGGTGGCTAGCGCGCGTAGACATCCATTTTGGTGAAGGCGTTTAGCCCCTCGCCGGAAATCAGGGTGAGCTCGAGCGCGCGGTACGCCATGGAATGCAATCGGACAAGATGCGAGATTAGGGTTAGGGTTTGAGAGGACACGAAGAGAAACGGCCGTCATTAAATAAAGGAAACTGCGGCGTCAGCGAGCCTTTTTTTTTTTCGCAAATTTAATTAATCTAAAAAATATCTAGAAAATTATTCTATACCTCACTGTATAAAAATTATGATATTATATAACAATTTATTTTATATATAATATATTTCTTAAAAAATTAATTAATATTATTTTACCTTTTATATAATTTTTTATACAACTTTCTACATTATTATAATTAATCATTTTTTTCACCATGTCAGAACTTCATGAGTACAATAAATTCAAGCCACGGCAAATAATGGGCAAAAATAATATAAAATTATATTATAGTAAATCTTACACAAATTATAATTACTTATTATAATAAAAATAAATTAAAATATATGTACGTAAAATTTTATAATATTTTAAGTGTGCATAGTATAATTAACAAAAAATGAATGAGTAATACATAAATAAAATCTGCAAAACATATTATGCAAATAAATATCTCATTTTTTTTATATAAGAATTCATCTACATCAAATCTTTTTTCATCTTATGAGTTATTTAAGTGCACGCATCTTAAAAGCAAACTCAACTACCTGAAAGCACAATGGGAGTCACTTGCTTTTGTGATTTTCTAAAATAGCTTTATTATACAACTAATATAAATACGAATATTAGAATTAATTTTATATCACATATTATGTATTTTTGAATATTAAAATAAAATTTTTTGATATTAAATTTAAAAATATTTTTTTTCTTCTTATTTAAAAAAAAAAACTTGAACTAAAGGAGATCTAAAAACTCAAGACAAGTTTATAGGTATAGAAATCTAGAAACAAAAGCTGCATTGATATTCTCACTCCTGCTTCTTCCTGATCTTCCCCAAGAACTCATCTAACCGCATAGACGAAGCCCCTCCCTCCTCCACCGCCTTCCGGCTAAGCTCCCTGATCTCAGCCGCCCTACTCCTCCTCTCCCTGCTCTCCTTCCCGTCCAGATCCATCAGCTCCCTCACCATCCCCTCCACGCTCTCCCTCTTCGCCTCCTTCAGCCTCAGCCCAATCCCCCATTCTTCCACCACAAGCTTGCTGTTCGGCTCCTGGTCCCAGAACAGAGGAAACGTCAGCATGGGCACGCCAGCGTAGGCCCCCTCCATGACGGAGTTCCAGCCGCAGTGGGTCAAGAAGCCACCGACCGCAGGGTGGCAGAGGACCCTCAGCTGCTCGCACCACGGCGAGACAAACCCCCTGCCGCCGGCGGAACCTTGCTCGACCCTGTTCCTGATCAGCTCGCGGTGGAGCTCGTCCCGCACGATCCAGAGGAAGGCGGCGCCGCTGCCGGCGAGTCCTCCGGCGATCTCCTCCATCTGGGAAACTGAGATGGAGAGGAAGCTGCCCAGGGAGACGTAAATGACGGACCTTTCGGGCTGGGAGTCCAGCCATAGAAGGTGGCTGCCGGAGGAGCTCGAAGGGAGCGTGTGGGGGATGGAAGGGCCGACGGGAAAGATGGGGACGGCGAAGGTGGCGGTGATTCGGTCGACGGCGGCGGGCTCCAGCTCGGAGAAGGTGGTCATGAGGAGGCTGTGGGCGGTGTGGAACCAGTAGAACTTGCGAGCGAACAGGCGGAGGAGGTCGACCGGGGTGGCGTTGGGAAGAATGCCGGCGATGTGTGGGGAGGAGAAATTGGGGAGGTGGGCGAGTGATTCAACTTCTGCTCAATAATTTTGCGTGAATAAATTACTAGTAGTTTTTTTTTTCTTTGATCAAAAAAAAGTTTTTTTTTTTTTATATCAATTCCTAGAAAGTTTGGACTTTGAACATAAGATAGATGTGTATCTTAACTTTACCGACGATACCTGATAGATCATCAGGAAGTTGGGCAGCAGAATCCAGACGATCAAATGTATACAGAGCCAAGAACACCGAAGCCGACTCCGTCCACAGCGACACCGCCGGAATATTCCTCCTCCGGCAAATCTCCGCCGCCCACGGCAAGAGCGAGTCGGCCACCACCACGTCGGCCGGCTGCTCGAGCTCGCCGACGAGCCGCTCCACGGGCTCCCCCATCTTAAAGATGACGGCCTCGAAGAACTCCCTGTAGTTGCCCCCTCGGATCCGCTCCGAGGGAAGGATGTTTGGTACGGACAGGAGGCGGATGTTCGACGGAAGCGCCGGAGACGACGACGGCAAGTTGGGTCCAGAGAGCAAGTCAAGCCACTCCTCGGTGACGACGACGGTGATGGCGAGGTCTCTGGTCGCGAGGACGCGGCAGAGGTTCATCATGGGGTTTATGTGCCCTCGGCCGGGAAAGGGAACGGCAACGATGTGGGTCCGGCGATCGCCAACGGCGGTAGCCATTCGCCGGCCTGTTGGTTGCGGCGGAGAGTGAGACTGAAAGAGGAGAAGTAAAAGGCGATGAGATCGGCTTATCTTCGTGTTTCAAGATGCTCTTTTTCTTTTGCGTATGTCGTGAAACACGCGATGGGTTACGCGAGTACTGCTTATTCAATAATTTCTTCTTGTTTTTATTTGCTTTTTAGCAATAGAGTTTGCTTAATAATTGATGAGTTTTATAATTTATTAAATAATTTAATTTTAAATAATTATATTATCAAAATAATAATTAATTTTATACCACATCTTTCATATATCTCAATAAAATTACTAATTTTATTTCACATTATTCACAATTTTTAATAAAAAATATTATTATTTAAATTTAATTTTAATCTTATTAAAATTAAACTTTACAAACAAAACACGCCCAAAAAGTAACGGTAAACATCATCAAAATATGTTTTAGAAGAAATTGGCTGATAAAGAAAAATCTCTTATATTGCTAGTGAGATGTACTTTAACTAGAATGGTCATTCGCTTACGAGCAAAAAAAAAAAAAAAGCAATCAAAGAACAAAAAATGATGTCAATTTTTGACCCGGGATACCGAAACAACTAACTAATATTCATAAATCGAAAATTGAACTAGCCGAACTTAAACCGAGACCTTGACATCACCAATATGCCTTAACCTTCTTCAAGACAGAAGCTAAAGCTTTTGATTGAATCTAAACCATTAAGAGAATATGTAAAACAAACAAGGGTATGTTCGGCAATTACCTAAAAATAAACAAAATATTTTTTAATAATATTTTAAATTTATTATAAATTTTAATAACTTTATTTTACATCCAACAGAAATTCTAACCTTAAAAATCAACTTTATTTCACATTCAACACAAATTTCAACTTTAAAATCAACTTTATTTCACATCCTACGCACGTCTCAATATTAAAATAAATTTTTTTACCATCAATTCCATAAAATAACATTTTTTTTTTCTTTACTCAATTTTATTCTTCAACAAATAATCAAAATGGTAAGAAGATGATACAACAAACTAAGGAACAAAAACTGCAGAACAATATTGTCGTGTTATTTAAAAAAAATAATTATTTAATTTTATGATATACGTAAATAATCTTATAAAAATTTATAAAATTTTTATTTAAAAAATAATGTAATATAACAATATCAAAATAATATTGAACCAAACCCCCCGAAAGAAAATTAAAATTTAAATCTATGCATAATATATGAACTCCTAAAGGATCAGATCAACGACCATCCAAAGATATCTTCACACTTCTTAAATTGAGAACAGGTGATAAAAGAAATTCATTGCCAAATCAATTACCCAAAAAAAACTTGGCACTTCTAATAACGAACAAGCCTGGATTAAACTAATGACCCATATTGGCAGGCGGCGGTGGAGGCCCTTGCATCGGCTGGGAAGGAAAACCTGGCATGACTGGGGGCGGCCGGACTCCCAGGGTGAAGTTTGCCATCGCGCCACCGCCAGCGACCGGTGGAGGCACCGGTCTTGGAGGGCCATTTGCAGTTGGAGGCGGCAAAGGGGGTTGTGAAGCGCCCATAGGCGGCGGTGGAGCCCGAATGGGGTTGTTCATGAGAGTGGCTGGGGGTGGAGCCCCGTGTGGTGGCGGCGGAGGCGGTGGTGGGGCCTGAGTTGGAGGCAATGGTCGCAGAGGCATGCTGGGGGCTGGAGCGCCATTGGAGGTTGGTGCAGGTGGTGCCAGAGGCTTGTTAGATTCTGGTGGTTTGATTTTGAAGTATAGTTGCAACTGCACGCATAAAATTTACATGTAAAATTGCGTCGCAGAGTTAAAAATGTTAAAGTAAGGAGTAAAATGGACAAGTATAAGCACATTTTTTTTGAAAAATGATATGCTTATACTTCGGAAACAGCAATATGTTAAGGGCATAGAGACCGTGAACATCTTTAGGTCTGGATCCCAGTGTGAGAAGAATTTTGGAGTGGACTTGTCAATCTCTGTGCTGGGGACCTGGAAAAAATAATGATGAATTATCATGAATGAAAAAAAAAAAAAACGCTGAAGTTTGGGAAACGATTATCGGTGTAGCCTATTTGGTCCATAACGGCGTGGAAGGTTGTTGCCCCACATATAAGGTGGGGATTTGGAGGCTTCAGTTGCCCAAGGCCTAAACTCTATGCTCTAATTTTAAGAAAGGCAAATTGCACCCGACCCTTGAGCTTGAAGGGTCATTGAAAATTGGATGATGACCAGCCCTAAAAGTTGAAACTGGTTAGTTAGAAATGACCATCCAACTTTGGGCGCCCGGATGCGGTGTACCCTTTTAAAAGAATATCACCGAACCATGCCGAACATTTGTTGTTAGGGGAGGGATATGTGTTAAATGGGCCAGTGGATTGGATTTAGGTTAAATTCTGAACTGACTGTGAGGACTAGAAAACCTAAACCCAGCCTGATTAGAAAGCGAGTCAACAATTCGTGACGTGAACCAGCCTGAAAATAATTGAACTAAACCTAACCCGACCCACATCTACTTTAGGTCAACCCAGCAATCCAACCCATATATAGCTACAATTTTCCAAAGAAAAAAATGGAGGGTGACCAATTACGACTTAACCTGCACTGAACTGACACGATCATGCATATAACCTGAAACCAACCATTTGAAAAATGAGTCAAGAAGATACCCAAACTCAACCCAAAGAATAACTTGGTTCATCCAAATCCGAAACTTCTGAGTCAGGTAGTTGAGTCGGGTCAAAGTTTGATAAAACCTAATGTAAGTTTGAAATGGTTGCTCGGTAATTTTCTATAATAAAATGAACCAAATATTCATCATAACAGATGATAACATAAAATGCACATATCGAAATAGAAAAAATCTGTATTAACACAAGTGATATATGTTTGTTTCTTCCTCTGTTTGCTCTAGATCACAACATGAATACATAAGAGAGTGCTATTAGATATATTAACAGAAAAAAGCTTCAGAAACTACCTTGAAAGCAACAATTTCATAAGGCTCTGCATGAAAGAGCAGATACTGATAACGTTTGTCACAAGCCTGGACCCTCTGCCAGAATAGAAAAAACACATTTTAGGATGACAAAGAAGTGAACATGCCACCTAGGGGTGGATCAAATGGCATGGCCAGAAACATTTATAGAAAGGGATACCTGCTCAAAGGATGACATGAACCTATGCCTCGGCTTGCTGTTGTCCTCAATTTCAGGATATTCAATCTGAAGAAATGGCAAGAAGAAGAAATCCAAAGCACACTAAGGGTATACTGGAAAAATGTTTGACATAGCGGATAAGCATATGCTAATTTAACCAAATAAAAGGAAAAAACAGTCCTTATAATATGAGTTAATTGAGAAACTGGCCACTGAGTTAATAGAAAAGGTTACAAAATATAAATTTGACTACGTATTGTATCATTTTCAATAATCTTTTTTTTATCATCTTATCAAAAAAAAAAAAAAAAATCTTTTTGATCATGAATACAAATGTCACAACCTATAATATTTGACAATTAAAATGGCACAAAGTTGTAACAAGGAAATCGGAAGGGAGCAGAGGGGATGCTGGAAAAGTGTCAAGCAAGTCAGCATGTAGGAATTAGATCCTAAGCAAAATGATCTGGTTAGATTAGCTGAGATGAACCTGGCTGATAGCTAAAACGGTGATGTTTTACGCAAAATCAGAGGGAGTCTTCCATCCATTGCTCTCTGTCTCCAATGGAGTCTCTAGTTGAAAGCACATGTCGTGCAAGGACTTGAGCCACTTCATTGTTTCCATGTCTTATATGTGTAGTATGGATGTTGTTGAAAGATTGGAAAAGTTGTTTGGTGCACTCTATACATAATCCTGTCATTGATAGGTCTTGCTGCTCTTTTCCTATTGCTTTCATTACAAGAGCTAAATCCCTTTCAAGAATGGCATTCTTGTATTCCTTCTCCTTTGCTAATGAGATGGCCTCCCCTGCTATGGTGTGTTCGACAAATAATGGTTCAAGAGCTCCCTTTGCTAATGAGAAGGAGAAGGGCCCCTCCCATCTGAGTTGTATGGGCTAAGCTGTGCATCAGGATAGTCTACATCCTATCATGTGGAGCCTTGATGGGGAAGTTTGGCAAGAGGATGAGCACGTTAGTCCATGGTATCAAGGATGAGGCCGAAAAATCCGTCCGGTGATGCGAAAGGCGTCCTTTCGCTTAGACAAGCAAAGTTGACATAGCGCTGTTGTTACACACTATTTACCTAAAATAGGAAAGACAAATAGGGTGGACAGGTGCCGCAAAATACAAAGTGGTTGTGACAGGGAGGTCAGCGGTTGTACAATCCCGGGACAACTAGCACGTGTACGAATGAGCACGGAGCATAGTCCAGTGCCTGACTGCTGCTGGCTGGAGATCCCTAGGATGGAGGAAATAGGGAAAAAATTGCTTTCTAGTTAGGTCTGTCTACCGTGGTTGGATTGACTTGGCCTGTAGATCTGGGCGGTCCATAATGGTGCTATATGGATGGCTAGGATGCTTTTGAGTTTCCCGTGCAAAGAGATTGAATCAAAGTTGAATGTTATGTTTCTGAGTGTTGCTACTACTAGTGATCGAAGGTGGGGGCCTAGTCTTGAAGAAATGCTTTCCGACATGACAGATAGGGGATAAAGTGATTTAGATGAGCAAGAAACTGCAAATTCTCTAAAATTCTAAAGGAAGAAGTTAGCCCGCTGTTGCTTATGATTGGTAAGAGAGCTACGAAGCCGGACACATCAAATGGAAAGAGCCTAAAAATGAAAACTTACAATTATGATAGAACAACTATGCCAACAATGACAAATGTTGGTAGATGCAGTGCAGTAAAGGATCTCAAGTGGCAAGATTGCATGAACTTTCTCAAATACACTTGATCGTTTCCACAAAGTTATGCCGACTGAGGATAACTATGGTATAGAATGATAAGAAATGCTACTTTATTTATGCATTTGCATTTCGCTTTTTCATTAGTTGTTATGAACTATGTTTTGAACAAGAATTCCTAAAGCTTTATTGATTATGGACATGATACAATTATGTTGTGTTGAATAAGCCTGTTATGTCAAAGTTTCATTGCTTATTATAATATGCCTGTTATGTGGGTTACAAAACATCATCATTTTGTGAAAGTTAATAAGAATTACTATTTGTCCAATACATCTAGAATCTCCACATAATATTTATATTAGTTATGAGTATATGTTCACCTGTGAACCTATGTTGGTTACGAACCACATCTAATTTCAATGTTGTTTATAAACTTTTAAAATAAAACCACATTTCGTGAGTAGCTCTGAAGATAACAAGGAGAAAAACAAAATAGAATTTTTGGCCTTTGTTTTTGCAGAAGAGACAATTTGTGAGTATTATAACAAGTATATTGCAAAAAATAAGAATGACCTCTAGACAAATTGCCAAATTGGATTCATGGTGATGATGTTGCTTGAAAGCAATTATGTGAAGTTTTTAATGAGTTCAGAATGACAAAGGTGATATTTATTGATTTATGTTGCGAAACCTTATGTATATATATATTTATGTATATAGATATAGATATAGATATATATAAAAACTAGTTTTGTCCAGAGATAATGTGAGTGGAGGAGATGCGTTTCATGACATTGAAGATATTTGGCCATGGTAAATCAAGCAGATTAGCAGAAAGATTCCAGCACACTGTAGAAACCATGTCTAGGTATTTTTAAAGGGAACGTCAAAGTGGTTATTCATATGAGCATTGACAATATAAAGCCTATAAATCTAATGTTTTCTTTAGTACTTATTGAAATCTCTTTATAGGTCAGATACATGCCTTACTTCAAGGAACATTTCAATTAGTTCTGTACATCACACTTGTTTTAAAGTTTTGTTTTTTGCAATATCACAATCTTATTTGAGAAATCATTTGTAGGACTGAATCTTTGCATTTGATGTATTTCTTTGCATGCATCCAACGAGAGGAGTGGGTTGCATAGAACTAATTGTAAAAGTAATTTCTCCAATAAGAAAGTGATATTGTAAAATAATATTCTAAATAAGTATAATGCATAGAACTAATTAAAATGTATTAATGAAGATATTCATCCAGAAAGATTCCTACTGGTACTAAAATAACATTGGATCTATAGGCTTTATATTGTCAAAACTCATACGATCAATAACCGTGATGCGTCCTTTAAGGGTACCCATAAATGATTTCTGCAAAATTTTGGAATCTTTATATTACAAATATGCTTGAATCATCATGGACAAATATCTTCAACATCATAAAAAGTACCCAACACTCACATCATCCCATTACACTAGTTCATATATACATAAGATCGTGCAACATAAATCGATACACCACCTTGTGCATCCTGAACTCATTAAAAAACTCAAATGATTGCTTTAAGCAACTTCATCATCATAGATCCAGTCTGTATTGAGAGTGGTTCTTGGTGTTTTTGTAATGTACTTATCATAATACCCACAAATTGCTTCTGTAATAACGAAGGGCAAGAATTTTGTTTCATCTTTCTCCTTGTCAACTTTAGAACTACTCGTGATTGTAAATTCAACATGCAAGTTCATAAAAGAAATGAAACAAGAGATGGTCCATAAATAACATATATCCACAGGCAACATAAACAATTCAGAACCAACGTGAACATTGTGTGGAAGTTCCAGGTGTAATGAACTAACATTAATTCTTATTAGTTCTCACAATAAACTGTCTTCTGTAAGCAACATAAACAGGTACAAAGCAATGAAAGAATTCATAACAAGCAATAAACAAGTTCATAAGAAGCTTGCTAAAAAACCATAACTAAAAGAGTCTTAGCAATTCTTGTTAAAACATAGTCCATACGTAACAACCAGACCAGAGATGCAATATAAAAAAAAAAAAAAAAATGAAGGTTCAAATGCATAAATAAAATAGCATACTAAAGTAAAGTATCTTGGTGAGATGTAGAAAAATCTTGTTTCTTCTCATAGTTTTTCTTAGTGAAGCCTAAAATGAGTGGAGGTTCCGGATACATTAAAACTTCTCTTTTTCAGCCATTCTACAACATGTTCACATCAGACCAACATAACTTAGAATCATTCTCAATCAACACAACTTTGTGAAGAAGATCAAGTGCAGTTGAAATAAACCACACAATCTTGCCACTTGAGACCATTGATTGCACCGCATCCACCAAAACTAGTATTTGTTAGCTAAATTGTTCTATCATCATTGTAGGTTTTCATTTTTAGGTTCTTTCCCGTCGAGGTGCTTGGGTTTGTAGCTCTTTTTCTAGTCATGAGTAGTAGTGGGTCAACTTCTTCCTTTGGTGTTTTAAAAAATTTGCAATTTCTCATGGATCTGAATCTGTAGTGGCAACGCTTAAAAACATAACATCCAACTTTGAATCTATCTCTGGATTAATGCCATTATTTTAATCTTTTTCTCATGAGAGATAAAATTCAAATTTTGCATGAAAAATGTGACTGCATACCTCTACTTATCAAAAGTATTAATTTTCGCTTCCTTAAATTCTACCCAAGGCCCATACATCCTTGCCATAACTTTTACTCTCTTAAGCAAAGTCTAATTTGTTCAAGAGTTTAAAATGATCATACTACCTGCTAGCCTTTTCAAAAAAAGCAACACTTTCATTATTCCAGCTAACCTTAATCATACTTTTTTTCCCATTTATTGACATAATACATCTTATATATGGATAAACGAACAAATCTATTATTAGAACAATGCATTCAGAGTTGCATTACCAAAAAGAAAAAAAGGTAAATTGCGCTCAAGTCCTTGAGATCGGCATAGCATTGCAAATGGGTTTTAAAATTTTAAAAATCTTGAATTGGTCCCTGTGACATATGGTCCCACTACAAACAACACCATTATTTCGATGTCATTTTATTGTTATGCCCTTAGTCATTTCATAACCCTGAGTTTACTTCTTCGATACTTCTCGAGTTTCTGTCCAGTTTAGTCAAACCTTCTGTACCTTCCATTTCACGTTGCCACTCTTCACCTTCTTTGTTGGCATTATATATAAAGAAACCATCTCCCTAGAAGAAACATCGTCTTCAATTAGTGTTGGATTTGCTGGTTTTGGAGTAAATAGGCATCAATATCCCCCTTACATTTCTTCAGTTGTATATATTTCTTTTCTTTTCTGGCTTTATTTCAATATGTCCTTTGATCTCCTCTTCCTTAAATATTCTTTCATGCATTCTCTCCATTTATCACTAGTTTGTCTTTTTAGGGTTTTCATTCTATTTCATTTTCTATGATTTTCAGGGGTTATGATGCATGAAAATGTCATTTTTTTATGAAGTGAAACTTTCCCTTCCACATGCTGAAGTAGAGGAGAATGTGAGCAAGAAAATGGATTTTAAACAGCTCCTCAAAACAAGCTAATCAATAATTTTTCTGCACATTCGGCTGGTTGAATGGATTTGAAACAGAGGGACTAAATTACTAGGACTCCTTTAAAATCAACAAAGGGTGCGCACAGTGTGCAGCTGGGGCAAGAAAATTACAATCAGATGCTTTATTTTCAGTTTCCTAACAAATCAATCCTATTTCATCTCATTTTAATCAAATTCGAGTCCGATCAGACCAAATCTCTTCCAAATTACTCAACTAAATCCCGAATACACCCATATCCATTACAAGACTCTCAGTGGGTATTCCAACCAAATAAATTATAAATAATCAAATTTAACTCTAGCAATACAAAAAATGCCAAGATTTACGACAGCAAAAGTAAACATAACATAAAATAAATAATACAAAATATTCCCCTACATCATGGCCCAATGTAACTTGGGTCATCCATGGTAAAGAAGTCCCATCAATACCCATATAAAGTACCACACCTAGATATAAGGGGTTAGGTCAGCATATCTCAATCAAGATTTCCACCCTAATGAAAATCAAGCAATCTTTAAAAAGCCATCCCGACTTCGGAAAGGATTATCTGCTTGACTGTTCCTCACAACGAGGACCTTCTAAAAACCTATTTTCTTGTATTCATTACTTAGAATCATCAAATGAACCAAGAGGAAATATAATTTTTAAAAACCTATTTTCTAGTATTCATTACTTCAAATCATGAAATGAAACTAGAGGAAATATAATTTCTAAAAATCTATTTCTTGTATTCATTACTTAGAATCACGAAATGAACCAAGAGGAACTATAATTATTAACTTGTTATAAGCACATTGCAATGAATGATAAGCCAATATAAGATGGAATTTAAAAAACAAAAATTCCATAACATGGGGATGAAAATGTACCTAATAGATTGCCTAGAAAATATATTAACCACAATACTACTTTTGAAATATAATAGAGAAAAAAAAAACTATCTGGGATTCCGACGACAAATCAGCAAGAAATTAATAGTTTGTTGCATTACATACAAAATGATTATAGCTAATGCTAACCTGAAACAGAAGAGAACGTTGCTTAGTCTCAGGGTCATATTGTTTGGTCACACGGTAACCAGGTCTTCCAATCTTAACTGCAAAAACATCATAGAAAGTACTAAAACCAAGATAAGTTGTGAATCAAATCTACAGAAAATCCAACAAAGCTCCTTGTGCCATTATGGTCCTGATTAAAATTTGCGGACAAATATTCGTTCCAAAACGTTAACCTTATGACAATCATCTATAGAAAGCAATGAATGTTGATGTAATGCTTAGCATCAAACATGGACATTATTATCACAAAAAGCATGCAAATCACATGAACCTTACTAAAGAAGAGGATAGCAGTAATATAGAATTCCAAGGAATGCTATAACAAAAGATAAGCTCACAAAAATGATCTAAAGAAATTAGGACATTTAATTATAAATGTTATGAGAAGAATGGCATAGAACTCGAATGACATGAGTAAATGATGTGGGACGAAAATAAAAATGACATAAATTTATAATCAGTAATAAATTGGATCATTTAATAAATAAAAATTTATCAAATTTAGATTAAGGCGGTCAATTAAAATTCAGCAGATCAATGAGGTTTCAAAAATTAAGAATTAATATCTCATAAATACAATAATTTTTTTCTCAAATTTAAGTTTATGGTTGCACAATTAGGGCCAAAACAAATAATCAAGTTGTGCAAACAACTTTTGCTATATTTGAATAATCAGTAATAATAGAATTCGAAAAGAGATTACACCTAAAATCAATGAATTGAATCTAAAAGACAAAGCAGCAGTCAGACCGAAAGTTGAAAGCAAGCAAACAGTGAAATGGCACGGCAAATTAGCTTAAACAAAGGTGTACAAGAGCGAGTGCGTAAAAGAAAGCGAGCCAGAACACAGGCACTCGGGTGCGGGCATCAGTGGTGCGAGGGTTCGCAAGCATGGGCAGCGCTACTCGCGCAGGCTCACAGGCACATGCGGTTGTCATCGTGCAGGCAAGCTGAAGGTACGACCATGAGTAGGCAAACTGCGTAGAAAAAGGCAACCAAGGGCTTAAGTGGAGGGGGCAGGCCGAGGGCTCAGTCACAAGGAGGTGTGCTGATAAAATTAGGGTAGTGTAGACAGCTGCAAAAAGGAGGCGGAACAATGGGGTCCGCGAGCAAGAGATGGCAAGGGTGCGGAGTTGAATAGTAAATGAAGGTTTTTTTCTTAATTAAAAAATAACTAAGCTGTTTAAGAATTTTCACTTAAGGTCAACCCTCACCCTTCCCTGTCTAGGAAATCAATCCCTTCATCTGAATCTAGGTGTGACCTTAAACACGAAATTTCATTCATCATTAACATCTAACTATTGCAATGCCAATGATTGTTATTTATAAAGATCCAAAATATGAAATAGAAAATACAAGAATTAATGTGACAAATAACATGCCAAATAAACCAATAAAAACAAAAAGAAATACAAATAATCAGAAATCATGATGAATATCATGTCCTTCCAATAATTTTAAAATCAAACAAAATCTGCAATCAACTAATTTGGCAATCCTTAATCAAATAAAATCAGCTACATACTAATTCCTCAATCAGCATCAGACGAATATGGAAAGAATCATAAGCATTGTCGTCAGGTGTCCCCACCAACTCTCCCCAAGTGGCAGAAACTCGATCTCGTTGAATATAGGTCAAGCAACACATGTGCCTCCAAGTGGGTCAGATCAATCAGTTGTAGCCTTTGAGTCTCCTAAAAATATAACAATCTCCACTGAAATAAATACTACTGATAATTGAATTTAACAAGCTTACTCGATCGGGTATTGAAGTGAATTTTGGTTGTAAACACTCATGATTAAAGTTACGCTCAATGAAAATAAAGTCAAAACCTTACTATGTGTTACTGTTAGGTCCTGATAACCATTAAATATGAAATATTAAAAATCTCCGCTATTTCGTAGACCTAATGATAAAATTAAAATTTATTCAATTGACCTAATTTAACTAAAATTTTAAAATAAGATTAATTTATGAAATATAATCACCCAAATTATTATATAATTATGGTTTAGAAATTTTTTGCAGAAAATTAAAATAACACACCAGCAATTTTATTGATTTCTTTATTTAAACAAAAACAAATGCACTTACCTAATATGTAATGCGGATACAAATGCTAACATAGACTCCAAATGTATGTAGACTTATTTCATAACATACTAATTTTTACTGGATGACTCAATCTGATCATAAGTGGTAGGTCAGGGTGAGTTCCTAATAAGTGCCATAAATAACTAATAAATCGAACAACACACAAGCAAGAAGTCAGGCTGGCTAACCACTCAATCTCACGTGCTCCTTGCAGATATCTATACTTGTATAGTGTAGACTCTTCTCCCACAGCGGCGCTACTCGGCCCACTACACCTCTCTTGTGCCTATGTAGTTTCTCCTACTAGCCATCTCTACTCTTTTTGACATATTCATGTCTCCTTGTCTATTATTTGTGTTGATTTTCATTCTCTACATCCTTTACAAAATTTCTATTTGGGGCTATGATTTTAAGTTTTGAATCTTCTAATATTTGGTTGTCCTCCCTGTCTACTACATCTTAGATCTATATAGATTGTAAATCAACTTCTTGATTTTTTTATTTAAAATCATTATTCTTATTATTCGTCATAATTTGATGTGGGTATTATACCTCATGTAGTCTGCATGTTTTTGTTTTAGAGAACTATTCATGATTCTATTTGATTTGTTTTGAATCTCTTGATTTGTGCACTATATGGATAATTGTTTAAGCATATAAAGTTGTTGGGACACCATAGAACTAACAGAAGCTTCCACAAACTAAGGAATACAAATCTAAATCTATGAATTTCAGAGGCCAGAATAACACAATATTTTAAAATTATAAGAGAATGTGATCTTCTGGCTAATACAATGACACGATTACCCTAAATCAACAAGAAATCCCAAGCAGATTGTTGTAAAAAATTGCCATCAATCTCCAGTGAAGTCTATGGAGTGAACACTATCAAAAAGAAAGAAACATAATGATGAACTCTATTGGCCTCCAGTCAGTGTGCATGACAGAGCCATCTTCTTATCTGATGCTAGCCAACTCCTTGAGAAAAATGAAATTAAGAATGGTTCTTAGGTCAACAACTCCTGATATCTCGCCCTCATCCTTTTCAAACAAGGCCAAAGATCTAAAATTCTTAAAGGTAAGATTGTTGAAATGCAAACTTGGCACTTTCATTCGACCCAAGGCTTTTGAACTTATCTTCCCATGAAGCATTACCTAAGGTAGATGAAATAATTTTTTCAAAAGAACCTTTCGAACTAAGGCTTTCGACCTAAGGATTTTAAGCCTATCCTCCCATAAAGATCTAAGGGATATGAAACAATCTTTTGAAGGGAACCATTTTGAACCAAAGCTTTGAACCAATTCCTTCGAACTACAAACACCGTGCATGATATTTTGAAGCAATCTCTCCATACATCAAAGATTGTCTTCAAAGTAATCTCATCATCCATCGTGCATAATATTTCGAAACAATCTTCAATACATCGAAGATTGACTTCAAAGCAATCTCATCATATATCATGCACCAATCTTTCGAAGCCATCCCTTCATGCATCGAAGGTTGCTTCTGAAGCAATATCCTTATTCGCCATCCACAGCCATTCGATGAAATCTCATACATCGAAGATTGTCTTCGAAGCAATCTCTTCAACTACCAATGGTCATTTCCGAAGGTCACTTCTGAAGTCTCCTACACTGAAGTCTCTGAAGCATATATCCCTTTCGAGAAGACACTCAGTTGAATGAAGATGCTCATTGTGGCCTGGATAAAGTGATGTCTCGATGAGAGCAAACCCAAACATGTTGTTAAATCAAAGCCAAAGGCTCTAAGTTCTCCTAAAAAACTTGTGATGCCTACCCCTTGATAACAGGTTATCATACTTTTAAAACGCTATCTCACAAGCTCAATGAGTTGGGTGAGGAAATAAAAAGATCATAAATGGGTAAATCACTGCTGGATAAATTCTAATAAGAAGAACTTATATTAACTGGTTTTGCCTAAATGACAATCATCACAAATACAATCATCTTGGCTCTTGAATTCAGGTAATCAATGTAATGAAAGAATCTTCCCCATCGATCAAAAGTTTCATTCCTATAATAGAGAATGGGTAGGTGCCAAGACACGCGAGAGTCTTGAAGGCACCTCGGGGGTCACGCGAGGCAACATAGACTGGAAGCCTCCTCCTATAAGAAGCAATCCTGGGAGGTCTTGAAGGCCCAAAAAATCTTACACGGCAAGGAGACATCCCGGAGGCTCCAATGGTCCCCGGTCACTAGCATGCCCTTCCGACATTTTCGTGGGTGCAGACAAGTAGTTCTATAAATCTGCAGGACCCGACACACATAATGCACAAGAAAGCAGGTTACCATTTCCATGTTAAAAGAAGAGAAGCTAGGATGTAGTTATTTATAATCTGCTTAGAAGGAGACAATGGAGTGGGTTGAGGATAAGCTCGTAACAAAAAGACACCTCTCAGGTAGGTTCACCCCATGCAGACCAATTCCCTCTAGAATCTTCCTAAAGTAGCAAGCGATATTGTATCCCAGTACTCTTTTATGTGTCCCCTTTCGTATTTCCACTTTGTGGAAATTTAATTTCAGTTTAATTTAGTAGCCAGATTTCAATTCTCTTATTACTTTCCCTACAAAACTTGTCTTCTATCAGCTTCATTGAAAGAGGTGAGATCATGGGCCCTTACCATTCACCATTTGAAGCCTCATCACCAAATATCAATTACCTTAATATTTCGTCAAATATTTGTATAATTGCTAGTAATCAATTGAAATACCATATATTGGCTAAAAGTCATACAATTTGCAGTATTTAGTTGTAATACAATAGTATGTAATAAATATTATCTAATAATGAGTGTTCAGTCAAATTACCTCGATATATCAACTAATAGCTGTATGATTGCTTGTATGCAGCTGAAGTAATTTGATGTGTAACGAGAATTATACAATAATAGTGCAATGATCATATTTCAACTCAATAGATACAAGTTGCAGCCCTAAATTACATGTTTGTTAATGCACTAACATGCCAACATGATCAAGATACCACACATAGTACCAATGATGTGCATAGTTTGAGAAACAGATTAATAAGGCATTAACAGTATGTCAGTATCCCTTATTATAATTATTACATGTGTCAAACATAGACAAATACATATGAGCACGACTGCATTCTAGTAACCTCATATCATTTCAGAGTAATAAAAGTATTGCTAAAACATAACGTGTACAAGCACATACAGTTTGAGCGAACATAAAAATTATAAGTAGCCGTTATATAAGAAAAAGGTCCAGTATGCATGCAGGCTTATGCTTGTAGGCATATGCTGATATCAAAACATTCACTGCTGTGATCTATACTAAAGCAACAAATAGCCACCATCAAATAAAAATACCAGACCAGTTATAAAAAACTAACGGAGCAAAGTTCAAAAATAAAACTCATTAGTTGAAGCACTTCACCGAACAGTATTAGTTAGAATAATTAACAGAATACCCAAGCCTTCCATCCAAGAAGAAGAAATATTTCAACTATAAAATACCGCTTCCAATACTAGGATCTGCAATGCAATTAGGCAAGCTGAGAGAAATTGAGAGAAGAAACTCACCACTCTTGCGTACGGCGACCTTGCGCTTGTGGGGTTGAGGCAGGGCGGGTGCGTCCTTGGACTCTCTGGCAGCTCTCTTTGCAAGGTTCGTCTGGTGCCGCTTTCCCTGCGTGTGAGCGAGATAGTTTCCCTCGTTATTATGCAGTGTGAGGCACAGCTTGCACTCATAGCTGCATCAACATCATTAGTTCAAACAAACCCACAACCAGTTCTAAGCAACGAGTTCCAAAAGTTTAAAAGCTAAGGTTAGGGTTAGAAGGAAAATGACCTGCCGAGGTGATTGCGCATGAAATAGGGATCCTTAGCGAGATCGATGGTCTCCAGCGCGAGACGCCGGAGACGCTCCCGCCGGTCAATCGCCTCATTCTGCGCTGAGGCGGCGCCGCCGCTTCCTGGCTTCGATCCCCAGTCTCGATCCATAGCCCAAACGTGATATCCTCTGTAGCGAACGAGAGACTTTAGCCTTATGGTGGAGTATATATTTTCGATTTGTTAGCGCGTGTTTATTTTTCCTGTAAATTACACTCAGATTCCTGAGATTAAGGTAAATTCCATATAGATTTATTTTTTTTAAAATTTAACATTTAGACCCTTGAGTTTTAATATAATCATTAAATAAGTCCTTTTTAATTTTTTTATTATTAAAATATTTTAATTCAGTATTCTACAATCCTCTCTCTCTTGCGCTCTCTCTGGCGGACCCGCAGCAATGAAACAAGGGCAGGTGACAACTGCTGGCGGATTGGGCCGCAGCTACTCCTCTCTCTCTCTCTCTCATCTCTTTTACGCTCTCTCAAGTAGTTCCCCTCCATCTGCAGTAGCATTCTCGCCAAAGAGAGTGCAGGAGAGACGAGAGAGAGAGAAAGAGAGAAACTACTAGAGTGTAAAAGAAACAAGAGAGAGAGAGGAGGGGATGGTGCTTTGGCGGCGGTTGTCCCCTAGCCCCGCTCTGCCAGAGAGCATGGAAAGGAAAATAGGAAATAAAAAAAAAAAACTAATTTGATGATTATATTAAAACTCGAAGATCTAAATATTATAGTTTTTAAAATATAAATGTACGTGATAATATGCTTTAAATTTAAAGACTCGAATATAATTTTCTTTTTTTTGTGTTTTGTTTGACTTATTTTTTATAGACAAATAAAACAATAACAAATAAAAAGACTCGATTGTAACTTATTTGATGCTTTTATGTTGCTTTGGATCACTAGCAGACAGAACAAGGTGAGTTACGTTATAAATGGGCGAAATTTTCTACAAAATCGCCGGGCCTCTCTAGGGACGGTCGATCCAGTTGAGCATGGTCGACCTGTTGGATTGACCACATGATACTTTGGTCGACCAACTAACTCTGCAAAAGACCATCCATACATAAAGACGCATTATTCTTCTAATTTTAAGTTTTGTGGAATGCGTACGTGGGATTTTCTTTTTAAAATATATTTAAATATGTGGGGCTAGATAACTTGGCAATTTAAGTTCACTAGATATGTGTATGTTTTACTTAAATACAATGTTGAAACAGAAAATAAAAGAGTTTATCTTGGGAATTTTACCAAGAGTAAATACCAACTTCTCTTATGACAGTTTGATCATTGGGAAATGAACTGTCGGAGAATCTTTCGACGAATTTATTCAATTCTTTGTGCAAGACAATGTTCGATTAAACAAACACGCGCACCATCAGGATAAAATGTTGATACTTGTGAGCAACAATGACCGAGTAATTATCACTTTACATATAAAACTACGCCTACTAGTATCGCCATAAGTACTGGTTGATCTCTGCTGAATGAACAACTCATGAAAAGATTCCATCCTTCATAGCTTTTAATCACTTGGAATTCTCACTATCGTCAAAGATCTAAGCATTTGATGAAGCTACTGATTCTGCTAGCTCTTCCAAGAGTTCCTTCTGCTCCATTGCTGCACATGACTGCAGAGGAATGACATGATTGATCCCCTTTTAATCAATTCTGAAATCTAAACTATATATATATATATATCTTTCACTAAAAACTAATTCTTTATGGAACCAATATCAAGTTTGCATGTTTAAATTTTTTAATTCAAAATAGTAATGATTGATTTGAATTGCAGTAAAACTTAAAAAAAAAATTATGACAGCTGCTAAAAAGATTGGTTCTTTCAGAAAAGCATTTCTACAATAGTAAAAAAAAAAAAATTTCTACAATAGTGAAAATCTGACCGACAAGAACAGAAGAGCTTCTATCAAAAAAAAAAAAAAAAAACATTTCCAAGAGCAACAAACCTGAACTGCTGCCTCGATATCACCCGAAAGGAAGGATGTAAGTTCAAAATTCATTTTAAGACGATGGTCGGAAACCCTGTTATCCTATAACAAAGTGGGAATGACATGTTTCTTGTAACGCCCAAGATAATTTCTAAAACAAAATTTTATTTTATAGAATCTGACAATGTAAGAAAAGGGCAATAATTCAGTATACCTTGTAATTGTATGTCCTAATTTTCTCTGAACGAGCACCAGTACCTACCTGCAATGTGAAAAGAAATAAATAATGCAATATATAATGTATATTACATAGCCACAAAAAGAGAAAATTGTCGTATTACTCATAGTTTTGTTGAGCAAGAAGCCCTTAACAACATCGAATCACAATGTAGAAATACTAAGACTAGCTTAAAGTCCAAAGTAGATAAAAACTTGAAATTTTGGAAAAAAATTGCAGTCACAACAACAATGAAAAGTGAAGAACAACAATGAAAAGCATTTCATAGAAAAGATAAAAAGAGAACAAAAGATGCAAGGAGAAGTAGTGATGGCATCATTTATGTCAAATCATAAGAGACAGCTAGGTTTGCTTAAAAGCAAATTTCCTCCAAACTGTATTCAATTTGCAGAAAAAAACATATACAAATAAAAATGTTTACTGTAAATTCTTAACTTTGAAACATACTACAAAGTGACATATGAATGTCGTACAGAATTGTAACAAATTAAGATGATAAGATAGGGATGCGTACATAGCATGTAAAAATTATGAATGTAAAGTCGGATAAATATTACACTTTTTTTCTTAGAGTTATAGCTTAACAGTCAGCTAGAAGATGAGCAATACTATATAGCTCAAAAAACTAATCAAATAAGGATTACCTAAGTGGCACCGTTACCAAAGAGGCAAAAGCAATTTTTTTATCTGTATCACTATTGCCACATAGATATTCTAATTGCCTTCAATGTTTTTGGTAAATTTTTTAGGCTACATAGCACTTACCCTAGAAGATAAAAATATTAGTTAGAATAAGCAAGCAGATAGTTGGATTAATTGGTACCATCTCAACTTCACGGGTTAAATAATAACAATGACATGAACAAAGGAATGTGAAACAGATGTAGCACGTATACGAAGAAATGAGACAATAATCAGAAAAAATGATAAAAGATGAAAAGAAATGAGAGAAAACTAGAGATAATTTTATTTAAATCATTCAAAAGTTTCTAATTACAATAATAAGAGGCTTATTTATAATCAATTTACCTCAACTAAATTAGAGAAATTCTAAGCTAATAATAATGAAAAATAAATTTTTACTAATTACCCACACTAGTGAAATTATTTTAAAATTTATTGAAATTTTAAATATATAACATTTAAAATTTAAATAAACTATTATTATTTAATTAAAAGATAAATACAAATTAAATTAGTCCTTTCGCCTTTCTTTGTGTTTAAAATAAGTATGCTAATAGTTCTTCCTATGCCCAAACAGATCACCATCATTCCCTTCCAATTGAAGAAAACTCGATTTTGACAAGTTACAATATAGATAAGAATCTAGAATGGTCGGGCTCGATCTTCTACACTCATCTTTAGTGATTCAAGTAACAACAGATACTAACCTACCATTCCATTGTACAAGATAACAACAATATCCATCATTAACTGTGCTTACAATTTCATCAGCAAGAATAATTTCAATCTCGTTTTCACACTGAAACAATAAAGGAGCCTTTAGAATAGAAATACCTGCATAAATAAGACTGGGAAAAGTAGGAGGCTCAAAGGTGCCTTGATATCGTATTTGATTTTTCACATTAAAAACATTCCTAATATTTATGTGATCAAGTAATTTACGTAAATAAACATCCAGTCCAAGTTCATCAAAGATAAGGTAAGGGCCAACATCTTTTGTGTGAGTTTTTTCAAAGAACTTTTAGGTAGGTCTTCATGGCGAATACGTACCATCACAACATTACCAATATTAAAATCCTAAGCCTTATGGTGAAACATCAAGTTTGTGCGAGATTTGAAGAAATACATAGTCATCGTAATTATTTTATATTTAAATGATTACTTAATAAACAAGTAAAACGATTTGAAAAATATTATTTAAAAAAATTCTTTGACAGAAGTTGCCTGTATGGTGGGCAACTTTTTCTAACAAAAGTCTGGGATATAGGCAACTCCTGTTAAAAGAAGTCGCCCGTATAGCGGACGACTTCTGTTTAAGCAAGTCGATTGTACAATGGAGACTTCCGGTAACGACGTCGCTCCTCTCCGCGAGAAACATGCCCCTTTTCATATTTTTTTAATTATAATTATATTGTTAATTAATTAATTAAATATGCTTAATTTTAAAAAATCATCCTGAAATATACTGGTTTTTTTCACTCATCATCCAACTTGGCTTTTGAAAAGATACACCTAAAAATAGCAATGCAATCAAACTCTAGCTCTCCTTCACAATCTATCTCAACCTCATCACCAGAATATGTGACTGGTTCAATTATCTGATCTTTAGCTTCCTCAAGTATACTAATATCATATTCCAGAACTAGAGCTCTTTAAAGGCAATGAGATGTCTCCTTTTTCATGATAGTCGTGACACTGGATAGAAGCATTATTAGTGCCAATGTTACAATTAGAACCTATAGAAGTCGAACTTGATAACTGAGAATCAGACTGTGAGAAATTTTGATTTTGTGCAGGCGTAGAGGGGGTGTTACCCTAAGGTGGATGAGTTGATTTAACTGACTTGGAGATAATCAGTTGAGAAGTGAACCTATGTTAACGATTATTCTTTAGATACTTCTCGATATGCAAAGCTCTTTGATGAGCATCTTCAAGAGAGTCAATGATATACAATTCAACTTCCCACGTAATAACATCTCTTAGACCCGAAATAAATCTTCCAAGTGCATGACGAGAATCCTTTTGAATGTCTGATCGTACCATTAAGTTGTCAAACTTTTCAATATATTAACTGTAAAAGTTTGATGAAGAGCAAGAAGTTGGCCATGCAATTAGAATTATAATATGTGGGAGGATATTTTTCTTCAATTTTGTTTCACAACCTCTTATGCCAATACTTTCTAGCTGGACCTGCCAACTTCATTTTAGCAAATCTTACCCTTACTCTATCATCTGATACCAATCAAAGTAGTCTTCCAAACTATCAATCCAATCGAAGGAAGCAGTAGGATCTAGTTTTCCCTCGAAACTATTGATATCTACTTTAACTTTCTTATAACCATCCTCATCATCAAACATTACTCTCCTGGGTTGATAATTTCTCATGTACCCTCTAATTTGTGTCCATAACTATTGGTCGACGAGGTCCAAATAAAGTATATGCATGATGTTCATCTATTAATTCATCCTCGAACATATTTTTAGGATAATACTTAGCCTCGCCTGTAATAACCTAGTTGGATTGAAATAAAAAATATTGGTAAAGGTTTGGAATTAAGTGAAATAAGAAAGTATCTAAAATGAATGATTTTGGACTTAACATAAAAGCTTTTGGACCTATTTATAAGGATATAAAAGACTAATTTGCAAATTTCTTTTAAATACAAAGGATAAGTTTGGAGGCTGCCAGCTGCCAGCTGCAGTAGCCAGCAACCCGCCAGCGCCCAGCCGCCCCTCTCCTCTTCGCTCTCTGCCGTGTGGCAGCCAAAAAAAAAAGGGTAATTGCTCTGTTTTTTCCTTTGTTTTCTATCTTTGCCTTCTACGTCTCCTCTGTTCCGTTCCGCCAACCCAAAGCAAACAGTAGCAGCAGCCTAGCTGCTGGAACCAGTGGAAAAAGAAAAAGAAGAAGAAGGAGAAGAAGGAGAAGAAGGAAAAGAAGAAGGGAAAGAAAAGAGGAATTCAGAGGATTGAATTAGAGCTTTTTGTAAGTAGATTTTCATAGCTTGTGTCTATGAATTTATTGATTTTACTTAGTTTTCATATGTTAATTAATATGAACATTCTGATATTGATTTAAAAGAATTTCTATTGACTTAAAAATGTTTTGATATATTTTGGTGTCTACATTGAACTCTAATCACGAGCTATATAATAACTGCTTGTGTATAAGAATATTATAAGTTAGAAAAAAAATGTTTGATTAACACATGTAGCATGTTTATTGCATATTTGCAAAATGCTTATCTGTTTGGATTTCAGGAATGCTGTGAAGACTAGTCAAGTAAATTGTGGAATTTATCCCAAGTTTGAAATATGAGCACCGTAACTCGTCATGTAGATAGACTTCTTTAGTACTGGAAGTCATTTCATGTGGCCCATGACGGGATCTGAATATGGGAGCAAAATCTTGACTAGGATATGTATCTGTTCCTCTTTCGAGGATATCTGAAACCTCTGGCCAGTAGGTTATATATATATGTATTGCATTTCATATGCATTTCATCCGCTTGTGGCATATGAATTATCTTACTGTGTATTTTAAAAAGTTATTATGAAAGACAGGTTTGATAAACTAAGTAACTTTGTGTATTCATTTCATTTGCTATGAATAATCCTCTTACTGAAGTAAGCTCACTTCTTTACACCAAAATTTTCACATTGAGAGCCATACTTGGGACTGGAGTCTTACTGCTCTTTTTGGAAGCTTTAGGAGAGGTTCTCCTCTTGATAGGAGGTGATAGTTTTTTGTCAGTTATGTGACATCGTGTAGATGTGTGATTAAGACTTGTATAAATATTTTTGGGACTCATGACAGACAAACATCATTTTATATGTTAAAGATGTGAGTTTGTCTGATGTATCTTGTAAATATTTGGAATATGATATTATACACTTTTGGTGGTTATATATTTAATTTTTTTTATGCAGAGGCTTTTTAGCTGCTCTGATTAGTCGTTAAGATGATAGTTTTATAAGCTTCCGCTGCTAAATGATTGACCATTGACAGTTCACGACACGGGGTTCATTTATTTAGATCTCGGGTTGTGACAGTTATGGTATCAGAGCAATAGGTCATGATTTCATTAAGGAAGTGATCTTTTGATAGATAATAGATGATTCTTAATTAAATTTGATCATCTATTTTTATCTATAGGTGAAGAAAACGATATATACTAGAAGAGAAGCTCCTAGAGTTGAAACTCAGCATAAAAGCATATATGAGACTTTAGACAGGGTTAATACTCTATTAGAAAAACAGTTGAACAAGGCAATTACCATAAAGACAAAGGGAAGCAGTCTGAGTCGTCTGGAAATAATAAGGAATGTACACTTGAGAAATTCAAGAAGTTAGATCCACCTTGCTTCAAAGGTACTGGTGATCCTGATGAAGCCGAAGATTGGATAAATAAATTGGAGAAAATATTTGCTGCAATAAAATGTGGAGATGAAGATCGAATCAGATTTGCTACATTTATGTTCGAAGGAAAAGCTGAGTATTGGTGGAAGTCTATTCAACCAAGACTTTTGGAAAGAGCTTCACTTTCATGGGCAAAATTTGTAGAAGTTTTCTTTGAAAAGTATTTCTCAGATGTAGTTCGTGACAGGAAAGTACTTGAATTTATCAAGTTGGAACAAGGAGATCTTTTTGTTGACCAGTATGAGGCTCATTTTACTAAATTATCCAGATTTGCATCCGAACTCGTTACCAATGATTTAAATAAAGCAAAGAAGTTCAAAAGGGGATTGAAACAGGAAATTAAAAATCGTTTGGCTGGGTACAAGCTGAAAATGTATAATGCTATATATGAACAAGCTCAGATGATAGAAGATAATATTATAGAGTCTGAAGAGTATGCTAAAGCACAGGAACAGAAGATATCTGAACAAAAGAAAAGAGACAGATCACTAGAGAAAGTTTTTCCTGGTAAATTCAATAAGTCAAAAATGAGGAAGAACAACAATTCCACAAAACAGGAACAGAATCAACAAGCTACAATTTGTGGAAGATGTGGAAAGAATCATGGGGACAAAGCTTGCTACTGGGAGATTGGTGCTTGTTTTAGGTGTGGTAAGGTTGGGCATATAATTAAAGACTGCCCCTTTATGAAAGGCCAACCACAGCAGAAAGTTACTGATGGAACACAGAAACCAAAGGCTCAGGGAAAAGTATATGCTTTAACTAAAGAGGATGTTCAAGCCTCAAAAGATGTTATAATAGCTATTATTCTTTTATGTGAACAACAAGCGTATGCTTTATTTGATCCAGGATCAACGTACTCCTTTATTTCTATATCTTTTGCTAAAAAGTTAGGAGTTGAGCCTGAGCCATTAGATTGTGTTTTGAGTGTAAAAACTCCTATGGGTGATTCCTTAATTTCTGACATGGTCTGTAAATCATGTGATATAAATCTTGGAGACCATCAATTTAATGTTGATTTAATCCTACTACAAATGAAAGATTTTGATGTGATATTGGGCATGAACTGGCTTTCTTCGAATTATGTTAGTATTGATTGTTATAAGTTTTTTTTTAATAACTTAGATTAAATGCAAATTTACTAAAATAAACTAATAAAAAAAATAAAAGTTGAGTTACAAACGAAAAGAGATTACCCTTGCAGGTACGTTTTGAGCTGCCTTTTCTACAAAATTTGCTAGACATCAAGGTATTTCATTAAAGAAAATACCTGTAATGGTGTAAACTTGAAAGTGGTGTGTTAGGCCTATAGCAATGCAAAATACAATCAGATGTCGTACAGGTAGATGGAATCAACATGAAGCAGCTTGGTGCGGTATAACGCACATATTCACGGGGCTGACGATGGGAGACATAGCGAGTACACTGTGAATGTGCATTGGTGGCAGCGAGCGAACATGACCTGCTTGCCTGGGTGGGGCAAAGAAGAGGCAAGTGCATGTGGTGTGGCAAGTGCGTGTGGTGTGGCAAGTGTGTGTGAAGTTGGCGCACGCTGGCACGTAGGTACAATTAGAGTGGTTGTACTTGCGCATGGGAGCGACCGGGGCGAGGGCACACACGATGTGCTCGAATGGGTGGAAGCTAGAGTGCGAGCCCACACAAGCAGGCTCAAGTAGGCGAATTGGGCATGAACCAGATCGGTGGCACGCAGGAGTGCTCGGACGAGTCGAGGCGCGTGCAGGGCATGCCATGCGAGAGCGAGTGAGTGTCACGCATTGCGTGGGCATACGGCAAGGGCAAGTGCTTGCGCGGGGGCAGGCGCTTGTGAGCAGCGGGCACACCCGTGCGAATGTTGTGCCTGTGATCCTACGACAAGTACAAGTACGTGTGAGTGTATGGGTCATGTGAAGGTCTCTGAGGTGTGCACGAATAGTCAATGCACAAATTACTGAAGCTCTAATACCAACTAATATGGTATGCATATAAAGAAAAGGAGAAGAATGATTACAAGGAATGGAATAAAATGAGAGAAAATTAAAGAAAACTTTATTTAAATCATCCAAAAGTTCCTGGTTACAATAATTGGAGGGGTTATTTATAGCCAATTTACCTCAACTAAAATAAAGAAATTCTAGATAATAATAATGAAAAATAAGTTCTTACTAATTATCCACAATGAATTATTTAAAAATTTATTTAAATTTTAAATATATAATATTTAAAATTTAAATAAACTATCATTATCTAACTAAAGGATAAACACAAAATAAAATTAGTTGTTTCGCCCATTTTTATGCTTAAAATAGCCAATAGTTCTTTCTATGCTCAGGTGGATCACCATTAGAAAATGTACAAATAAGAGAAATCTTCTTGTGCAAGCAAAGTAGGCCAAAGTTCTGAAAAATGTGCCGGAACAGATTATACTAAAATTCCACCGCAACATCAGGAAGTGGAACATGTAAAAAGATGCTAGTTTTAAAGATGCACAAGTATGATTCAAAAAAACATAAATCATGGCGTTCAGCAGAGAATTTGATATTTCCAAACATAATGCAAAAGCTAGGAAATGGAAGCTTTTTCAAGTTGTTGAAATAAAAGGCTATTAAGATAGTATAATACATTAAACTACTAGCTAAGCTCAACACAGTTCAAATACAATAAGTAGATTTAAATCATCAATACACGAGTACACATGCCGGTGAAAATATTCACTCAATTGACTTGATTACATATAGTCCATTGGATAAAGATATGATACCTGTGATTTCCTTTGGTTCCTAATTGATTCTTGTTGCTCCCTTACTTTAATCTCGTAACTGCAAGAACAAGTGAATATACACAAATTGGAAACAGCACAAGCATTTATTTATTATTCTTAAACCATGATGCAGAAAGCAAAGGTCAAGACGAACATATCTACAACCATAAACAAAATATGTGTCATAACTTTCTACATAAAAGCAAATTCCAACTTCCAAGAATATTTACATAAATATGGCTAATTTCACATAACCAAATGACTTTAATGTGACGTTCAACTTTCTGGCAAAACGAGAAAGAAAAACAACATTGAAACATGAACCAACAACTACGTCCATAGGCATGCTTCCAACCCTCCAACTTGAAGTGAAGCACTGTCCCCACTACCCAATCACCTCAGCATGCAATTTCAAAAATGGTACCTAGTTGGCCAAACACCTCATTGACGTCGATGACAAAGTAGAGCAATGGCAAGCATACTGACCATCGAAGCATAATGTTCTGCAGGATGACATGTGGGGTTACAAAAAATTGTTGAGACCTGTATATGATTATGTATAATTATAGGAACTCATATGTAAATTGTACTAAACCTAGTTATATAAATGATCTCCTACGTAGAGAAGGGTCGTGTAGAGTATTTTTCCTTCACAATGTTCACATGGTATTAAAGTTTTAGACACTGCGTTGCGGCACTGCACTTCTCCGCTAGGGTTTCACAAATTTGACCCATGCTATTGCGCTACCGCACAACCTCTCGGCGCCATCTTTCGCAGCGCTGCGATCCCGATGTCATGTCCAAAGGCATCATTGAGCTCTTTGCAACCTAGTCATAATGCTGCTTTCACCTTCATTTGTAATATGAGGCCATTCGTCAACTTGAAGCTCCTGATCTTCTTCAGATGCTCCAGCTTCGTGCTTCTCTCCTTCACATAGTCACACGCAAGCCCCTCTAGCCAGATTGGTGTGTAACACTTCTATTCGTGCACACGGGTTCGCTGGACCTCGAAGTCACAAGCCCCTCTCTGTTAGGCTCACTAGACGTCAGAGTCGTTGGTTCCTTTACTTCGCACATGTGTTCGTTAGATCGTGGAGTCTCCAATCCCTCTATTTTCCACTGAGTTTGTGGATCATGTAGTGCAAGTTATTCTCTTCCCACTGATTACATAGATCATGACTCTCCTCTTTCTTTTTTCCTCGTTATGCTTCACCGGAAAGTAGCAAGATCTTGGGGATTGCTAGTGGAATGATCATTTGAAGCGGTTGAATCCTATATTTGGCAATTACCTCAGGTTCCACTTTAGTAGGCTTTGAACTTGGAGTCACCATATTTGGCGTCAACAAGCTTCACATGGTCGCAATGATCTCCCGCAATCTCCTGCTATCGTCTCAACACCAGCTTCAATCTCCATTGCTAATGGGTTCAAATCTTTGTGATGTTTCTATTTATTGCGTAGTGTTGCCATGGCTACCAATTAATCTAGAGGACATTAGGACCTTGTGGTGTTGTGCAACCTATCCAAGAGTATGATAAATTACTTACAGTTGCAAACTTCTCAGAGAGATACCCCTCACTCTATAACCACCTTGCCCCGAGGAGCACATCTACGACATGCCTTGGATTCTTAACTCAGGTACCTCTAAGCATACGTTTGGTAACATCTCCTTTACTCAATTCAAAATACCTTGATATAATACTAATGCAACACCCGTTGATAAATCTATATCATCGGCAAAAGAAATCGATAGTGTTGCTCCTACTTCTTTGTTACCATTATCTTCATCTTTTATTTGCTTAAGTTCCCTATGAGTTATTAACAAACTTATAAAATCCTTCAATTGTTATGCAACCTTTACCTCTGATTTTGTTGATATCCAAGTTTCACAGACTAGAAAGGTGATTGACACATAGTATGAGTCCTAAGGATTGAACCATTTAATTGTAACTCCTTCATATTCAACTCTTATGGTCAAAACAACTCCATTGCATATTCATAGTCTTCTTGGAACCTTGGTCTACAAAATTTACAAAAGATGGTCCTTAGTCTTCCTAGCTTTAAAAATCTAGAGTGTCAATCTTTTCAACTGGCAAAAGCATTATAAATCTACTTTCTCTAATGGAGCCAAAAAAGCATGCCTCAACTCCATTTTCTTTAGTTCATTCAGATATTTGGGATCCTAGTCATGTTACTTCTAAACTAAGGTTCAAATACTTCATCTTTATTGATGATTATTCAAGAATTATATGAGTGTTCTTAATGATAAATCATTCTAAGTTATTTTTTATATTCACTTTTTGTGTTGAAATCAAAACACAATTTAGTATTCTTATTTGTATTTTATATAGTGATAATTTAAAAAAATATTTTTCAAATTCTTTCAATCCTATTTATTAAGTCAAAGGACGATTTATCAATCTTCCTGTTCACATATACCTCAACAAAATTATGTTGCTGAACGAAAAAATAAGCATTTGGTTGAAACTGTGCATAATCTACTGCTTCATATGAAAAATCCCTTACATTTTTTAGACGATACAGTCTTCACAACATCTTATCTTATTAATTGCATGTCATCTTTTTCCCATCATAATCAGATTCTCTTCTCCATCCCTTTTTCCTAGAGATGCGATTTATAGTCCCCCACCCCGCCTATTTGGTTGTACATGTTTTGTCCATCTTTCGCCCTTGGTGGTGATAAGCTATCATCTTGATCAGTCAAGTGTGTCTTTCTATAGGTATTCTCATCTCCAGAAAGAGAACCATTGTTATTCTCCCAAGAAGCATAGGGTTTTTTGTTTTAGTCGATCTGACTTTTTTAAGTATATTCTCTTCTTTATTACTGCACCTACTACCTCAAAAACTATCATAAAAGCATATGTAGTTCCTATGCCATCATATATTCCTTCATCTTCCTCTGTAGAACCAGTGATACCAGCGATTAAACAGCAACAAGTATACAGTCGACGACCTCGGCCTAAGACAGTTGTAGTAGCTCCCCAAGACTCCATTGTCCTTCCGATAACTGCCTAATCTCAAATTCCATCTCTAATCATGATTTTCTTGATCTGCCCATTGCCTCAGAAAGGGCACTCATTAGTATACTGCTTCTCATCCTATTTCTCATTATATATTGTATGCAGCATTATCTTCAAATTACGCTGCCTTAATTTCTTTCTTGTCCTTAACATCTATCCCCAGTTCTTTAACAAAGGCCTTGTCACATCAAGGGTGGCGACATGTCATAATGAATGAGACGTTAGCACTACACTCTAATGGCACCTAGGAGATAGCTTCTCTTCCCCTCAAGGCGTCAACAATCGAATGCAAATACTGTCAAAATGTTTATTGATGAATCATTGGTTTGTCTAAAGGCTAGAATGTAGCCAAGGGCTACGCTCCAACACATGGCACTGTCTCTTTGGATAGTTTCGGTGCAACTATTTTTCATTCTAGTAGCAGTTTCTCATTAGCCCTATATTAGCTTGATATTAAAAATGCATTTCTACATAGAGACCTAAATGAATTGATTTATATGGAGCAACCACTTTAATTTATTGCTTAAAAGGAGAATGGACTATTTCAATTTTAGGAAATCATTATATGGCTTGAAGCAATTTTCTCGAGCTTGGCTTGGTAAATTTAGTTCTATTTTGATTTGACTTTGCATGTCTCATAGTATGTCGGATCACTCAATATTCTTGAAGAACATCAAACTCTGGAAGGGAAATTATTCTTATTATTGATGTTGATGACATTATCATCATAGGGGATGACATTATCAGCATAGGGGATGACATTATCAGCATAGGGGATGACATTATCAGCATAGGGGATGACATTGACGTGATTTTCAAATTAAAAGGTCATTTGCAATAATACTTTGAAACCAATGATTTAGGGCTTTGAAATATTTTTAGGCACTGAGGCGGTTGCTCAAGGGGAGACATATACATATCACAAAGGAAGTATGTTCAAGACATGCTCGAAAAAGCTGATATGTTGGACGCTATATCAATTGTTACTCCTCTAGAGCCTAATGTTAAACTAATGCTCAAACAAGGAGAGATGGAATCTGATCCAGGACGAATCATAAATTAATTGGTAAACTTAACTATGTTATAGTAATTAGACATGACATTTCATTTGCTACAAGATTCATCAGCCAATTCCTAAAGTCCCCTTGTGAAAGTCATTCGGGGACAGCTTTGAGAGTTCGATAACATCTTAAGGCAACCCTAGAAAAGAACTTCTATATATCGCGATCGTGGTCAACTTTTAGATGACGGGATATTCGGATGGAATTAGGCAAGTTCCTGAACAAACGAAGATCTACATCAAACTATGCTAAGACAGACTATAAGGCAATGGTACTTACAATATGTGAGCTTATATGATTTAAGCAGTTGATGTGGGAATTAGGGATCAGTCAATCCGAGCTTATGAATTTGTACTATGATAATCAAATTGCTATGCACATTGACGCAAATCTTTACTTTCATTAGAGAACAAAGCAAATAGAAATTGACTGCTATTTCATCAAAAGAAAGTTCAGTCCAAGTAAATCATAACTTTTGTTAATTTCAATGACTAGTTAGCAGATTTATTAAAGAAATCTCAGAGTGGGACCAAGACTAGGTATATTTGTAACAAGTTGAGGTTGCATAATATTTATGTACCAGCTTCAGGAAAAGTGCTGGAGACCTAAATATGATTATGATATAATTCTAGGGAATCATATATAAATTATACTAACCTTAATTATATATATAATATCCTACTAACCTTAATTATATATATAATATCCTACGTAGAAGGGACACATATAGTATTTTCCCTTCACAATGTTCAAAGTAATAAACATTGTGACGACCAGATTTGGAGTGTTAAAATTTGAAATTATTTTAGACCCAAAAGAAATATTTTTGGACCTATTTATGAGAATAGGAAAACAGAGGGACCAAATTGCAGTTGTGCCAAAAATCAGATAAACTCCACGGGAACCGCCTTTCGCCGTGCCGCCCGGTCTTCTTC
>KZ451998.1:1848552-1870537 GCA_002786265.1 Apostasia shenzhenica
TAAATTATGGTTTGTATATAAATACATATGTGTTAAACATGATGTTTAATGTATCAGTTGTTAGTTTTATTATATTGCTTCCGCTGTATGAGTTAAAAGTTTTATGTTTAATCTTCCCTTTGATTTATGTGAGTTTCGTGGTGTCCCAAAAAGGGGATGTCACGTGTGGTGTTCTCAAAAGGGGACGTCACAAACATGATGGAAGGTTTGCGATCAAAACAACTAAAAAGAGAGATGCATAGACCTGAGTGTGCTGTTTGCAAAGGAAAGTTAAAGTTACCTTTGGATAGGGATATTTTTTATTGTGAGTAGTTTATAATATGAATAAAGTTAGTTATTATATTGTGATATATAAAAGATGAGAAATAAAGTTATTATACTGAAATGTGTAAGGGAAGTGCAATAAACCCTGTTTGATAAACAAACAATTTAATCATGAATAAAAATTTTATATAATTTTAAAAAAATTTAAAACTATATTGCATTTTATACAAACTCCAATATTACACAATCACTTTATTTCACATACAACACAATTCTCAATAAATCAAACAACTTTATTTTATATCCAACACGATTTTTAATATAATTATCTCACTTTATTTTACATTATACATATTTTTCAAAAAAAGCTACATAACTTTTTCAAATCATTTTTCCCCTACTACCAAGGTATGTCATAAAGTTAGTTATTATATTTGAATAAATATAGAATGTAAAATAATGTTATTTTTTTTTTTAAAATATGTGTGATATAAAAATTAGTTATATTTTAATATTAAAATTTGTGTATGATGTGATATGTCATGACTATACAAACTTCACAAGTGAGGAGATATGTCATTGAGCACCAACAACAAGCCTTTAGATGACTATTATGTCTAATTGATGAAAGAGGAGCTGGGTATTTGTGGAAATCAAGTGTTAACGATGGCTGAAGCCGAATAATTAGTTCGATTAAATACCGCAATAAACCTTAAACAAACTAAACAAATAGCGTACATACAACTTAGAGGGTGCATACTAATGTTAGACAAGAAAAATAATAATATATATGGTATGAGATGAACAACCTATTTAAGGTTACTCATTTTGCAAGTAACTTACAGTTTAGCGCGAAGCAATTGAAGAGCCCGATTTTTATTTTGAAGCTGTGTTCTTTCTTCAGTGCAGAAAATGCGTATCCCTGTCGGTTTGTGGGAAAGATCGACAGCAGTCTCAACCTTGTTTACATTCTGCCCTACATCAATGAAATCAGTAGAAAATTATACCATAATTCCTAATAATAGAAAATAAAACATTAAACAATTGAAATATTAGAAGTTTTATTCCATATAATGTTTATTGGGTAAATAGCATTCGGTCCCCTGAGGTTGGAAGTGCGTTGCGAATTAATCTCAAGTTTCGAAAAATCTTGATTTTGATCCCAAAGGTTGTAAAAGCGCTTTAGGTTTTGTTTCTCTTTTAAAATTTCGCCTTTTTCGCTGACCTATCCTAATAAAAATGTAAAATTTATTTATTTTTACTAGTTTGAACTATTTATACATTTTAAAAGGCTATTATACCCGGCAATCCTCATTATTTTTTAAAAATTTAATAAAAATCTAAAATTTAATTTCTACCGCCCTACTTTCTCTGCTCTAAAAATTTAAAACTAAAAAAATATAAATATTTCAAAATTACATTCTAAAAAAACAAAAAAGTTAACAATTGGGAAAAAATTTTATAACATAGTGATAGAAAATTAACAATTATATCTTAATTATAACGAACAACAATGTTTTCACAATCTTAAGATCTAAATCTCGATTTCTAAAAAGTTGATACCAATTTGCAACGCCGTCCTAACCTCAAGAGCCCGATTCAATTTGCCCAATTTTATTTTACAGAAGCGTTTCAATGTTATATGCGTGATTGCCTGTATCAAGTGATATACCTCCTGCACCCCCAGATCTAGCTGTTGTCAGCTCGATATCTTTTGGATCAACTACCACTTCTATTTCATCAGCCTGTAAATTCATAAAAAAACAGCATTGCACTTGAATAAGTTAGTGAACTAAGAAAATTGGAGCTACTATTTTTAAGGACCAAATGAACTTCTATAAATCAAACTAGAATCATACTTGCCTCTTTCAAGCAAAAAAAAAATGATTTGAGTTCCTAAGTAAGTCTACTTGTGAAATGTCTATAATAGGTCCAGGGGATCAGCAGATATAATTAGAAAAAACATAGTGGAGAAAAGAGTGAATTCAGCTAGTATTAGCCAAAATTTGGCCTCAGCTGTACTCTTGAGTTAAAAAAAAATCATGGAGGCTCAACTAAGCCTAAAGATAAATAAATAAAATTAAATACAAAAACAAATGAGGGTTGCTTTAGCACCAAGGTTGGTAAGTAATTAAGGCATAAGCGCATTTGGTCATCTTCACTAAAGAGCCCTCTAATAAAAATTCCACGCAAAACAAAACATTGCATGTCTATGTCCCACTATATTTTTTTGTTACAGCTCTCAACCTAAGCGGGATACATCCCAGAAAAATAGTGCTCAAAGAACATTTACAAGATTAAAATATAGAAACAAAACTTAAACAGATACACTTTTGAAAATTTTCAATTATCACTATTTGTAAAACACGCACCGTGAAAGTGGAGTACCATTCATGTAAAACAAGAAGAATGATCTGTCACCCAGTGCCATTGAGAAATGGTTACTGAGGTCCATTGGATTTCACAGCACTAGTTTTTATATAATCTCACTCATTAAGCCGACCTAGTTTTCACATCCTATGAACAAACACTGATGCTTTTGCTAGTGATTCATAGCTTTTGAATTTTACACAGTAAAGGCTGTGCTTGGTTACTTGTTTAAAGCTGAACTTGACAAAATCAAATGAGGAAATCTTTACTTGAATTTGTGTAGGACGAGAAATAAAACTAATTTTCATTGTGGAATTAGGGTAAGTCGTGAGATGTGAAATACAGTTACTTGTTATCAACAAATTTGTGTACAATTTGAGTTTCCTAGCTAACTTTAACCAAATTTAAAGTAAAGCATTGTTTCATCAAACCAAGATAATAGAAAAGTTAGAGTTAAATTCATCTAGAATCATTAAGGAATCAAAAGATCATAAGACCAAAACAAAAAATCACAAAGAACCGGTTTCACACCTACTCTCATAATATCTTCTACAACTTCCTAATTCCATTTTAGTATGATTCAATCTAGTGCGACCTCTCATCCTTCTCCACATCTCTGCTATACTAATTTCATCACTATTTCCTGAGATTCAATTTTATCAATATTTTGCCACTTACCTATCCAACATTCACATATAGGCCCCATTTGGTTTGAGCTTTAAAAATCTCAAAACTCTCTCAAAAATACTCCCATCAATATTTTATATTTATTTTATATCATACATAAATTTAAATATTAAAAATTAATTTTATTTCACATCCTACACAAATTTTAACCTTAAAAAATAATTTTACTTCACATCTACATATACTTTAATAAAATAAATCAATTTTATTTCACATTTAACACAATCCTCAATAATAAAATAACTTTATTTCACATCATAACATCAAAATAATTTTCTCTCTCTACCTAAAAAATACTTCAAATATCTCTAAAACATACTCTAACCAAACGTGGCCAAAGAATAGATGGTGGGGTTTTGTAAACGTTTCAGTTCAACCATACCACCTTCCCGAATAACCTCTACTATACTTTCAATGCAATGCATAGTGAGCTCAAGGTACTTGTAGTTCTTGCATGTTTGACTATTGTCCTAATAAATCTCACAATACTTCCACTTTTTCTTTTCAATCTCACCAAAATTACCTACTTTTTACTTTAACTTGATCTACATCGCTATGCTTCTAAATTGATCCTAGATTTTAAATTTTGCTCAACTCCTTATAAATCTCATGTCTTAGAAACTATTTCTGCAAAAAGCATGTAACATATAATTTCATCTTGAATATGCTTGGTCAACTCATGTACTACTAAAGTCAAAAAAGATGCTCAAAGCATTATTGTGTCTGCAAAATTCTTTGACAAGTACTATTTTTTAAATAAAAGAATATCTTCAGCACATTTATGTGATTACAAGGTTCATGCTTTTGTCATATAGCTCTCCAAAAATAGGACTCATTAAAGAATTACTCACAAACTTGAACCTTTATGAATGTGAATGCTTATATAACAAAGGTGACCACATTAAAGTTGACTACATTAGATAAAACTCAAGAGACAAGGTGAGCATGATACCTATAGAAAAAAGGTGACGAACATTAAAGGTCGTTTGGCAATTTACATAAGTGAACCTATTAAGGGAGGGAAAGTTGCCTTTGGTAACTTGTGAAGTAGTCATGAGACATGACCTTGATAACTTGCACTAGAAGAGAAGGCTCATCTACATAGATCTCAATAGAGGAGAAATCCATGTAAGTTTCCCCAACTAGTTTGAGATCCTTTGTTATTATTAATATCATCATTGTTGAAAAAATAGTTCATATATATATTTGATAAATGAAAGGACTATTTTAAAGTTGATGTAAGGAAGAGTCAATATATATGTGTGCGTGTGCGCGTATATATGTATTATATATATATATATATACATACACACACACACAAAAGCCAATGGTTAGGGAATATTTTCATGTAAATATATCTATCTTGTTGCTTCTGATATTTCTTAGTGTGCACCGTAGACTGTAAAATCATAATACTGCTCAAGAGAATTGTTAGTAGTGATTAAAGCTAACCTCTGGCATGATTGCTACAGTTGCAGTTGATGTATGCACACGTCCTTGTGTTTCTGTTTGGGGCACACGTTGAACTCGATGAACACCAGATTCATACTTTAACTTACTAAAAACTCGATTTCCTTTAACTTCCATAACATATGTCTTATATCCGCCCTTCTCGGCCTGCCATTATGTCCCAATTAGCATACAAATTTCCATCATCATTACAATAACAAGAATCCAACAATCCATTAAAAAAACAAGAATCCAACAAAAAGAATAGCATACCTCTGAGGAAGAGATTATGGTATACTTCCAAGAGTTGCGTTCACTATATTTCTGATACATTCGTACCTAAATATAGTTTAAAAATTACATGCTCACACCGGGACTGAACTATGAGAAAAGGCCACTGCAAACCATAGCAGTAAGGCTTAAAAAAAGATCCATGCCATTTAACCAACATATACACCCACATACAAAGCAATAGAATGGGGAAGAAAGAGGGAACTAAAAACATATGCAATGAGAGAGAGCTTTGATGTCTACAAATTCCCTGTACCTACAAGATCACCGGCCCATATGCCAGCTTCATCACCACCAGTGCCTGCCCTTACTGCACAAAAATAAACCTTCATCCATTAAAAGATAGCACTTTTCCATAACATACAATAGAAAAGCTAATGAACAGTTGATAATTTTTGAAGTTTGAATAGTTGATAGCTTTTGCATGTATACTGTGAATAATTACCTTCTAGCAAGATATTGCGTTTATCAAGAGGATTGCTTGGAAGTAATAATACCTGAAAAAGCTTCAATTAGTACACGATACAAATAACTATCACTCCAAACACATGTTAATTTAGGGCAGGTTGGGAGAAAATATCCATAACCTAATTGCAGGAATGCTATAAGGGTCACCTACCTAATGATCTACAGGAAGTCCAACAGGCAAGTAGGACATTCAATCAGTGGTTTCAGGGTGGGACTCAACAAAAGAGGATGGAAAATACATATAACATAGAGATATGCTAGAGGAAATTCATCCACAAGGCCACAGAAGGACAGATAAGGTAAAAGAGTGAAGATGATAAAAGCCCAAAAAAGGAATATAGTGAAAATAAGACACTTGAAGAAAAGCATGAGATCCTTGTGCTTTGTTGATGGGAAAACAAGCCAAATACAAATATGGAAGGAGTAAAGAAGATCCGAGGAAAAGAGGGAGAGGGAGGGAGGGGAAAGAGAGAAAAAATAGTAAGAAGATAAAAGAGTGCTTAAACTTAGATTGCCATTACATGGACACTTTAACTCTTTGATTTCGTAGGCCTGCAAAATATCTATTGGAGAAACAAGAAACACCTTCTTCTAATACAACACTTTAAACCAAGAAGAAGAAAACTATAATGCCTCAAACAATTAGCACATCTTTAGTGATTATTAAATTTTGTCTATCTTGGAATAGAAGATAGATGTTAATAAAATAAAAATACAAAACTAATAGATAGAGTAACATCCACATTTGACATAAGGCTGGCATCTTGGATGCTAAATAGAACATTGTTGGAAATATAGTGTATTTGAGGACTATAAATTTTTTCGATCATCACATAATTTGATCATAGCAATGACTTGCATCATTCAATATGTTAAATGTGCATGCCACATTATAAACGCATGTATTTGTTGTTTTATTCGTATACCCTAATCTTAAAAAAAAACAAATATTTTTGTAAATTAATACGATATTCGGGTCATAATAGAAATTGAAAACAAATTTATATCGGAAGTGGAGTTACCGTCTTCATCAAGATTGTCTTTTTATTATTACAAGGATAAAGGCAGCACTAGAGTAAAAGTGCACAAAACGTCTTCTAGATTGCAAAATTGGTTTAGGAGTTTTGTCAAGATGACAACCAAGTGGCTTAAATGAGCTATTTCATATGGTTCGGGATCAACATCAACTAAAACTACACATCTAAATGAAATAAGCCTAAATGAACTTCAATCTTATTGGAGTTTGCAAATCCAACTCGATGATAATTACAATCTCCAACAATGGTGGAAGGCTTACTTAAAACAAATCCACACTTTAGCCTTCATGGCATGCAGCATTTTAGCACCAGAAGCTTCAATAGTTGCATCTGAATTAACATTCTCCTAAGGGTAAATATCGCTTGCGTATGAGATAGCAGGGTTTTAAAAAACTCATTTAGGTGCTTGAGTTTCGACATATTTTTCAGTTTGGTCATTCTTTCAAAATTTGTATTACATATGCAGTGATCATAATAACCTTCGCTTCTTCTTTGTAAACCCTAATTTTTAGCATTCTTTAGTGACGATGCAACAACAACCATATCACTTGGAGAACATGAGAAACACCCTAATTTAGCTGTTGAAAATCACAAGAAAGAGCTAGAAAGCCAAAAAAAGGAGGAAAAAACTAATAAAAGCCAGAGCCTTCAACACATGAAGCACAAAATTCCCCCACGGAAACCCACTTCTAAAAATTTTCCCTTTACAACAACACTAGCCTCTTTAGTGCAGAATTGTCGAATCTCCCCCTTCAAATGAAGCGAAAAGATAAAGGAAGATAATGTGGTGGGCCTTCAGGAATAGTAATATAGAGCCTTCAAACCTAGGCACACATCCCTTCTTCCCTTCTCTCTCTTTCCCTCTAAGGAAGATGAAGCCACTTTACAAGCCAAAGGTCGAGGTTACAAATGAATGTGGGAGGACAAGGCTGAGATTCACTGGAGACGTCGCCGATGACACCTTGAATTGTGATGCTGTTGCAAAGACAATCTTCATTGCTTCCTTGTTCGCTTTTGGTGCCACGAGCGCTATTGATGCCAATAGCTATCCTGTCTCCTCTAGATTTGCTAGCCTTAAACACAATCTTACCAACATCGACATAGTTGAAAGCATCAGTAACATCAAATGAAGAAACTCCATTGTTCTCTCTCTCTGTCTCTCTCTCTCTCCCTCTCCAACCAATAACATAGGGCCTTCAAACCCAAGAAAACTTTGTCCGATTGAAAATAATAGGGTTGGAGCACCCATCCCTACCTAGTTAACATGGTAGGATCTTGCAGGCCAGTAGCCTAAAAGCCACTAAAGAGAGCCAATGAAAGGACTAGTAATTTTCTTTACGAAAAATATTAAAAACTCACACTTTGATTAAGCCAATGAAAGCCTCACAAAAATAATTCAAAAAGACATGCATGACATATTTAAGTTAATCTTAGGACTAGTTTGAAAATTTTAACAAGACCCAGTGATCCAAATAAATTTTTTTGAAAATTATGGATATGCGTGTGATCTTAGCCTTTAATTATAAGAACCTAAGTGATATTTACCCTTCTGCTTAACTGGGAGAATAATATGAGGTTATTGAAGTCCGAAGTAGTCTCTCCTTAAAAGTATCCATACTTTCATGCCTGAAGAATTGATTCAATACAGAAACTTGAAACTAATCCTTAAATCAGTCAGATAAGTTTTGTTTCAAGTTTAACATATCCAATCTAATGAATTAGAGATTTCCAAACATACACTCATAAATTATGAAGAAAATAGAATCTTTTTTTGTTAATTCGAACAAGGCAATTGTAACACTATATGCAATTTTTCATTTGTTGGTAAAATTTTATAAGAAAATATTTTTTTTTAAAAAAAATTGTTCATAAATACTTCTTTTCAACAATTTATTTATTGGTAGGGGATAAGAAAAATGTAATGAATTCAAGGTTCTGGACTAGTTCAACCAAATTTAGTGTTGGCTCGAGACTGGGACATGGACCCAGTCTGATCTGGCCTCTTAACCACCCTTCAACTATGATTTGTGGCAAATCACTTTATTATTGCCTTCTGCATGACATCATTCATGTGGATTATCACAAATATATAACTCAATATTGCATGTAATTATTGCTGGTTAACCTCTTATTTTGATGGAAATTATTGCTGGTTAATTGAAATCAAATCAGAGTTATCTATCATGTTGATTGCTAAATTTGGCTCAAGTTCAAAGAACCTTATTTTAATGAGTTAATTACCGTTATTTCTTGCCTGTTTTCCAAATAAGGTTTCGTTGCTTTGTTGTATTCCAAGTTGGCTAGAAAATGCCTTGCTTTCCTGGATGCAGGATGATGGCAAAGTTGAGATGCGAGCTCGGATACCAGTGAATTTATCAACAATTATCACAACTAACCTAATTAATTTTAATGTTCAAATATAAGATTATCGAGATAATTTACAATCTTTTAATAAACCAAGTTACAATTACAATTGAATAAGATCATCAGTAAATTAGGATTTATTGAGTTTGATTAGAGCAACCTTTTTTTATTAACTACAATCAACCAAATATTAATAAGTAGGATTCATGGAATCAGGATATGAATTGAGCTATCTCAGAATTGTTTTTATTCAAAAAATTTGTTGTGATGCATCTTGTATGTATTTGTTCTATTTCATTTATATTTTACATATTTTATCGAGTTTTGTTGTGTATTTAAAGTATGTCTGGATATAAGCATGGATGTTTAAGCTCAAAGGAGCATGTGGGCGTAATAAATGCAAAAAAGATAATTTAAAAATAATATGACTAATATAGAAGATTTGCATGACAGAATATGGACAAAAATAGAAGATACATATTTACATTTTCTGCATAATGATGTCGCATTTTGAGATTTTCAACCTACCAATAAACTATGGAATACAAAACTTACAATTGAAGAATGGGATGAAAAACTCAGAATAACTTAAGATGTTTGAGAACTTCACAAGGACAAATACAATCATCTATCCTTTCCTTCTCATTACCACAAAAACACAAGCAGCAAAACAAGATCCCATACCAGAATGCTCCAATATTTCTTAGAGGACAACCTTAAGCAGAGGTTATTGACATGTAAGAACAATGAAGGAAAGTATTAGAAGATGACAATCTTTAAATTAGTAGAACAAGATTTTCAAGTTTGCATGTTAAGGACAGCCTTTGTGTACTATACTAGGACACAAGCCTAAAACTTAGAAGGAAAGAGCAATTCATAGCATTAAAGCAAATAAAAATGGAATTGTACGTAAGTATATAAATATTATAAGGATATAAATATTTTCATCTTATAGAAGCTAAAAGTGTTAAGTTCAAAACAAGAAAGCTAGGCCCAAACCTTCAACTTCTCTTCAAGATCTACAAGTTCTTTGGATAATTCTTCAAGTTCATAACCAATCATCTCAGCCATATCTAGGTCGCTCCCTTCCTCTTTCTCTAGAGCTAGGAGATAATAAATGAAGAATGTAACCAAAAATGAAGTAGTATGGGCTATTAAAGAATAACGTGGAATGACCAACTTTTAGTGTCTTCCAGTAGTTTCTCACATTCCTTGTACTTCCGGTAGTAAGCAACAACCTGTTGCTTCAGCAAGAAAAAATAAATGTAACAAGTGCAAAACATGTATTAACAAGTCAATGTGCAAATTGGAAGGTATCAGTAAAGAAGGCATACCTCATCAAGTTCTGCCATAGATTGAGCAAGTTTTTGGTACTCGCTAGGATTTGAAACAATATCAGGATCAGCCAGCTTCACCTGCAGTAATACTAATAAATAGTACATATGGTAGAAGACTATTCAATATTATTCACAACAAAGGTAAGTCCGTTATTTTATAATGGAAGAAATCTTACATTTAATGCCTTAAAGTTTGTGACCTTCGTTTTGCCTTGCGGCTGAAGAGTCACAAAGTAGGACTAGTAGATAGAACAAAATCACATGCATGTAAACAAACTGCAAGTCTATAAAATAATTTGAAGCACCAACCTTACCCACATTGCAAGAGCAAATAGAGAACAAAAAGATAAATACCATGATTATTTCCTTCAAAATATTGTGATAAAGAATTAGGATTTGTTGCCTTAAATTATGGTGGCAATCATACTTTCTCCATCAATGGGGTCTGCTTTTCACATACCATGTAAAATCTGGTGCCATGCCCACACAATCTTATTTGAAATTTAAAACTGAGCACAGTGTGTTGTAACTTTATGGGCATTATTGATGAGAGACACAATAGATGGAACTGAAGATGCACTGATGTACCCTAAAGTTGGATAGACGAAGTATTAATGTTCTGGGGATGCATTATAATTGATGCGGTTTGATGAAAACCATAAATATCTAGGATCATCTCATTAAACATGTTAGGCAATGGCTAGCATTTTCTTTGTGGGGAAATTACATGTATAACACCCTAAAGTCTATGTTTATCAAACACTAATTGCCAGTGTTTGCATATGGCACACCATAAATTGGATACAAAATTATATTCTAGTCTCATTTCCTACCAATATTGTCATGTCAAGGTATTTAATTTTATAATGTATTGTTATTTTCTCAATTAAACTATCTATATGTTTTAGAATTAAAATTTTTGAGTATGTCAATATGTGCATAGAAATTCTATTCCATAGATAATAATTTTGAGAATAATTATTTGTATGTGGTAAGAGTTTGAATTACTGCATCATGGGAAAGTAAATTACTAAGCCTGATTTGAGTGAGATTTAAACTAAATTAATTTTACTTAGGTTTTATTTAGTTTTAGTTTAAGTAAGTTTGGCTTGGTCAAAACTCAACCAAGTAAACATGCAGGAAGATATTTGGAAAACTTTCAAGTGGAAAAGCTTATGCATGAGGCCAAATGAAGGTTTGGGAGAATAAAGAATGAATTAAAGTTTGATTTGGGAGCTCTTCTCTTTTTTTTTTTTTTCCAATCAAGGGAGAAGGAGAGGAATTTACCCTTTATTCTTTCTCATTCTCACCTCCATTCTCATTTCCTTCTTCTTGCTGCTGGTGGAGAAAAGCGAGAAAGAGCATCTCCATTCTCATTTCCTTCTTGCTGCCGGTGGAGGAGAGAGAGATGTAGGAATTGCTTTAATTTGGATTTCAAGCATTGAAGATAAAAGAGGGTTGCTTTCATCATTTCCCCTCAAATTCAGCATGTTCTTCTATTCAACTTCTTAAACTTGGGCAAGCAATATACATACCAATCTTTATCATATAATCTAGAAATTTAAACTTTATATAATTGCATTTATGAATTAAATGGTGTTTTTATCTGACATCGTTTAAATTTCTAATAAATAAAGCTGGGAACCTCGAAGAATTACTTAATCTGTGAATGTTTCATGCTTACATGGTGTTATTATTTGAGCTTGCCCCTTTATAGGCCTTGTTTGGCACCATCCAAAGGAAAGGCAAAATCAATATTTTATTAATATTTTAAATTTATCACAAACAATTTTATTTCACATTCAACACAAATTTCAACCTTAAAAATCAATTTTATTTCACATCCAACACAAATTTTAACTTTAAAATCAACTTTATTTCACATCCTACACATCTCTCAATATTAAAATAAATTTTTTTCTCATCAACTCTATAAAATAAAATATTTTCTCTTTCTTTATCTTTTTTTGAAATGGTGCCAAGCAAGGCCATAATTATTGATATTATTTGCTGAATGGACATGGCAAGAAGCTATTCTAATAGAGATTATTAGTGATTGTTCAATTGTTTATGACTTGCCATATTCTCATGTTTAGATATTGACCAGTTTATTATGTCAAACATGTTATTTCTTAGGTTTCCTGGAACTACGTTTGAAGAATGCTTCCTATACAATTAAGATATCTTTGTGCCATTTTTAATTTGCATCTGATATATATTATTAGCCTACTATGTCTAGTAGTTTTGGCTATAACAGGCATTGGGATGAAGTGAAAAGCTCAAACATTGAAGTTTGTGCATTGGTTATGAGTTCAAGTATAAGCGGTGTACGAGCTGCGAAACTTAACTCATTAACCAGACTAAAATGAAATTACACATGATTTTAAAGGATGACAATGAATATTAAATGAGATTTCTTGTTGTGTTTATGTCCTTGTCTTAGCTCGAGCCTCAGGGGTGATGATCCCCAACCTATCGCTAAGGGCTATTTATGATTAACTTGCCACTGAGGTTTATGATTAATAGTGAAAAAAAGGCAATTGAGGTGTAAATCAAGAAACTAAGGCCTTATTGCATAAAATTGATTAATAACTAAAATAAGATTTGATCCATGATGTTAAATTTGCATTCATATGCATTATATTTTGATCCTTACATTTATTCTAATTACAATTATTATGGTATTGGCCATAAAATTGAGATCGCATGCTTATTTGAAATGTTTTTATTTAGCTTGTTAGTGCAAATGTCTACTAATTCTTAGGTCGGATGGCTAATGTCTATTTTGGCAAATACTATTGCACCAGAAAATCAGGAGAAAGGAAAGTAGAAAGTGTTTTATTTGTAGTTCCTTCTTTATTTCTATCGTTACCCTTTTGTGCATTCGAAAACATATAATGTATTAACTTTTGGGAACTTTCGTGTGCTGTATAAAGTGAACTTGGATTTTTATTACTGATGTGGTCAAATATATGTGAATTCGATAATTATGTGAAGTTTTGCATTTGAAAATATCATGATTAGTTGTTTACCTCGAGTTTTATCTACTTATTCTACGTTTAGATTGTGTTATTATTGTGGTTTTATCTATCATGCCACTCAGTGACGAGCCCTTATTACTACTTGATCCGCTGCATTGGGCTCAAGTGCTATCTAAGACTAAATGCTATCCAAGACTTTATTCTAGCCCGTTTCAGCTTTCTTGAAGATTAATTTTATTGTTTATTATTTTTATCTTTATGAAATTACTGTAAAGTTGTTCTTAGAGTGCTTGAAGATTTGTAAATCATGATTTGAGCACTTAGAACATAGTTAGATATTGGTTAGATTGAATTTAAATTGATTAAAAATAAGTTGGACCAACCATTGTGAGATTTGGTGGATACAGCTGTTGATTGATCAAGAAATCTTTGATTAATTATCCAATTGAAATGAGTGTTTTAAAAACTTACTGGTTTGGATCGATCACTTGATCGAAAATTGGTAAAGTGTTATTTAGCTGATTGATCTGAATCGATAAATCAAAAAATCTTTCCTGATCGATCAAAGGAGTCTAAAATGTGACCGTTGGAGTTCCATTAGTCAATTTCTTAATCGATTACTTGATCGATCAAAGACTTGTTTCCAACCTAAAAATTAGCCATTGAGGATTTTCTTTATATAAGAATGAGAGGTCTTTCAAGACTGATTGACGAACTTGTTATCATCATTTTGAAATCATTTAAGTATGATCTAATCCCCTTTGATGTGAGAGATTAAGGCTAATTAAAGGGGATTAGTGGCGATTAAGAAGAGATCAAAATTCAAACTGCTCTTCTTTGTGATCCACTCACTCCAAGCTCTTCAAGGTATAATCTTACGGAAGAAAGATATTAATTTATTTATATACATTGAATATTCTTGTGTTATCTTAGGTTTTATTGATTCTCTCACTTGATTAATGACAAGGACCTCTAATTTGATGATTAGAGGAAGTGCTTTGAGGATCCTTTACACTAAGTGTGAAGAGGACTCTTTGACTGAAGAAAGGAGGTGAGAATGACTCCCTTGAGTGAAGAGGAGGGACTCGAATGAAAAAAATGGTGTACAAGCTTCTCTGCCTTTGACCAAAGAAGTGCTTCTATATAATTGGATAGTTAAATTAGGTTAAAGCGGATGTAGGCTCGAGTTAAGCCGAACCATGTTATATCTTGGCCTCATTTACTAATTTTACACTTATATCTTGCTTTCATCTCATTATTCATTGTGTAAGTGAATTCTGATATATTGCTTTCACTTGTTTATTGCTAACTTGTTATTGACATAATTGTAATATAAGCAAAGTAAATTAAACTCTATATTAAATAAATTAAATTTTATTTAGATCTATTCACCCCCCTCTAAACTCATTCCTAGATTCTACACATAATAGCCTTAATCTTGAGAATATTGAAAAAGCTAATTTTTAATTGTTGCAATACCTAAATTAGTAAATTTCAAAAAATAACTACTTCCAAAAAAAAATTCAAGAAATAACAAATGCTTAGAACCTTCAGCACATTCAATTATTCTCTACCAGATTCATATCAGATAGCAATTTTTATAATATTTCTGATGATAGTTTATCATCCCTTAAACAAAACATCTGTAACAAATGAAAAGAACAGACACAGTCCATAGAGCGAAAGTGATACTGGTCTCTAAAAAAGAGTACTTAATCATTAAATGGATCAATATTATGTGGACATACCGAGAGCTCCTTCCAGGTTTTCTCAGCAGAGTCCAACTTGGTGATCAAATAAGGTGCCTGCAGGGAGTCATGCCTTCGATTAGAATATCCTTACAAAGATAAACAATGCAACCAACGTATGGCACAAAGGAAATTGAACTGGTTATAACATCCATCTCATAATAACTTTTTGGGATTATAAGTACTAATAAATGAAAGCATGAGCCATCATGTTCAAGGAACTAAACATAGCAATGGTTCACAAGCACATATAAAAAGAAAGCATATAACTTGAATAAAAGGGAGATAAAATTACTTAGGAAGGACCCCAATGTACAAAACAGACCTCCTCTTTCTGATATGATCCTTGTCAAGTTGATCTTTATATTTTGAAATTCACAAAGAATACCAACACGGGATGAAATAAATCATGGACGGATACCAACATGGGATGAAATAAATCATGGACATGGATCAGTTTATTCTCTCCTTCAATAACGATAAGGGTGATGAATAATTGAATGTGATTAATAATACATGGATAAAAGATCAACTATTTAATTGCAAATTATCTCTAATAAGCAGCAATATTTTCAAATACTAAATTATGTGAAATTCAAGAGAAATCAAAACCTACAAAGAAACAGATTAAACTATGATGCATTGTTCGATTAGTACATTTCTCAATTTGAGCTAAATAAAAATATCCCTATGAATAGAAAACTATGAAATCAAACCCAATTGACCAATAATCATTGGAACCAAAACAGACAATATGCCATGATTGAAGAATCAACATATCGATGAAGTTCCCGGTTCAACTATTGAAATCTTTAATAAATGATTGGATTATGTGCAATAATTAAAATTAGATAAATCGAACAATCATATTTCCTTGGGAGATCTAGACAAGACAAGATGGATTTGTTATTGGCGTGGTTATGATGTGGCCTGCGAAGAGTTGCAGGGATCCTTGCGTATATGTTGTTGCTTGCATCTTGAGTTTCATGAAGTATTGACTCAGCTTGTCGAATAAAATTACGCACATGGAATCTAAAAAGCATATATAATTGCACAAATCTAGATTTGGTAGATAACTAGAAGCAGCAGACCTATGATGGAAAACTGGTATAAATAGGCTACAAAATCAAATGGAGAAGATGAAGATGTGATTGAATGCAAAACTGTAGTGGTAAACCAAATGACAACTAGAATAGACATCTTGAATTGGCTAGGGGTTTGTGGCCAGGCATTTTGTTTTTTTAGGATATCTAGATTTCCTAGGATTCTCAACTAAGATTCCAATACTTCAGTTCTATGATATTGATCCTTTCCAGAATCACCTAGTAAAATCAAACACATTTTTATTAATCATTATACCCTTATAAATAGCTCGATATAGACTTTATATAGTGAGGCTAATTTCACTCTAAAAAGAATAAACAACGTGGGGATTAATGCGCCACAATGGTGGATAAATAAATTTTTAAGAAAGGCTTGACTAAGTCAAACAAACTTGTTAAATTAAAATTACTCAAATAAATAAACTATACATCGATTATCAAAGCGATCTTAGTGTAATCTGATCCAAGCCATTGATCATAAAGATGCCCCCAACAAAGAGGTAGCAGATTTAATCAAACTCTCACAACTTTGGGTTAGCATGAATCCTACCAATCTACATTCTTTTTCTGTCGCTCCAGGCAATTAATTCCTTTGGTAGTGAAGTAATATAGGAGCTCTGAGAAGGCACATCCATGAAGGCAACAACATGGAAAGAAAATGCATCAATCTTGTCTCAAGTCAAAGAATAAAGTGCATCAATCATATCCTAGGTCATCTCTTTTGTTTTGGGTAAGCAAGCCTAGGGAAAGCAATAAGAGCACCAAGGGGAGATTCTTTCTTATTATTTGTATCAGCCACTACAATCGCCTTTGGGTTCCATACTGGGATAGATTCTTCCTTCAACAAACATTTAGATGAAAGCCCTACATACTCCACAACTTCAATTCATTGCCCAAAGTCTAGCATGCTGCCACCTAGACTCCTGGAAAGGATTCCAAAGATGTTCATTCTTCCAATGAGGGAATCATGGTACATAGTAAGAGAAGCAAGAATGCATACATTTTAAAGGTTTTGCCTTCAAAACCAGAGACCACTTCAAGCCCTCCATCATTAAAGCCCTCCAGGCTTAATCAATTTGCATCGTAATCATCTAAAAGATAATAGAACCTAGTCAAAGGGGTTTCAAAAGACTCTAACCCATTTGGCAAAATACAAAAATGGATTTTTAATTAAAAAATTATATTATAATGATTATTTTATTCTTTATTTTATACAAACTCTAATATTAAAGCATCACTTTATTTCGCATCCTACACAATTCTCAACACATCAGTTAATTTTATTTTCCATTCTATATAATTTTAACTAATTTTATTTCTCATCATACACATTTTTCAAGAAAAGCTAAAAAAGACATCATCCAAAGCCAAAAAAATTTCATGCCAAACAAGTTATTTGGTCAAAGCCATTAAGAGAGCCCATTGTGTTTTTTAATCTTTATTTGACATCCAACAATAACTCCAAAATAAAGGATCAAGTTTATTTCAAATTCTACACAAATCTTAACATTAAAAATCAACTTTATTTCACATCCAATACATGTTTTAATAAAAAACTAAACTTTATTTCATGTTCTACACAAATCTCACAATTACAATAAACTTTATTTCACATCATATACATATTAATGACATATTTTCTTTTTCAACCTCAAGAATACATTTCCAACCAAACCAGCTGTAACCAAACAAAGCGAAGCATTAAACCCTTCATAAGCTTCATAATAGAATTTGATGTCATTCCTGCTTGCCCGTTATTGAACTTACACTATGTAACAATGGTAGAATGATCTGACAGTAGACTAAAAGAAATCAACAGCGCTTCAACCGAGAGAAACTTACTGCCATGCAAACAACCGCGGAGGGTTTGGCTCCTAATGTAGGAAACGAAACAAGCGCTCTTCTCGGCCTGGCCGCTCCACCGCAGAGACTCACACATGTGCCTCCTGTCCTCCTCGATGCAGAAGGACATCGCGCAGGGTAGCTGAAGAGCAAGCTATCCATTCTCTCGGGCTCGGAAAATCCGGAAAATCTTTCAAGAAATTAAAAAGGGAGAACGAGGACTGGGACTCGGTGAGCCCGGCTCTGCTTTCCTCAAGATATCGCCTGGGCCGGGGCCAAACTGAGCACATTTGATCCCAGCTATTTTTTTTTTCAGTCAAAACACAAATTTAAATTATAAAAATTATTTTTATTTTATATTTAATATAAATATAAATATTAAAAAAAAATCATAATTTACATAATTTTTAAAATTAAATTAAATTTTTTTATTAAATCTATAAAAAAATATTCAAAATTAGGATAATTACCTACATGTCACACAATTTAATTTTATTTATATCTTACCCATCCATTCTTACTTAATTACGCTATGCACACTTAAAATATTACAAAATCTTACATACAAGCATTTGAGTAAAAACTTAATCAAAATCTATTTAAAAAAAATATTCTGTTAGTAAATTATTAAAATTATATTTTTACTCTTAATGGTACATATTTTTCTATTCCTCAATACCACACTGAAGCGCTGATTTGTCCTAAAATTAATTCACATCGCGGATGTCTCCTTCCTTTGCCGCCACCTAAATATTAAGGTTTTAGGATTTTCACTCAAAATATATTTAAATATCCTTAAAATAATATGATGAACGGCTCAGATTTTTTGTAATCTAACTATAGTTAAATTATTGAAAAATTATGATTACTCATTATAATATAAATAAATTAAAATGTGTATATGTAAGATTTTATAATGTTTTAAGTGTGCATAGCATAATTAATTAACTAAAAATGGATAAATAATGCATAAATAAAACTAAATTGTGTGGCATGTAAGTAATTATCTCTTCAAAATTTGATTCTCAAATCAAATTAGGTAATTCTGACCTGAATTTTAATTCAATTAAATAGTTAATAATATTAAAAACAAAATTAATTACTCAAAATTGAATATTTTTTAGGGTGGAGTTCTAAGTCAGTTTCATCTTGATTAGATTAAATTCTAATACAATTCTATTATTTATAAATAAATACAACATATATGTTAAATTTTTTTTGTATAAAAATGACACTATTTTATAACATAGAGAACACATTTATTTGTCTAACATTTAAATTATATCATATTTTTTTATTGGTTGAAAAAGAGATTTAGACTTGATCCATTATTGTTTTTAAAATTATTTTTTAAAAATTAATATATTTGATAAAATTTATCAAGAACTTTGTGTTTAGATGATTTAGACATATAAATCATAAGCCGATTGAAGCTCCCCTTAAAACAATCGTGTTATTAAACTTTATTCATGTACAAAAAGAAAGAAGAAGACCAAAAGAGATATAATAAGAAACTATAAAGAGTGATTTCATTCATATGGACATAAATAAGAATATGTTAATTGATAGAACGTAATTAAAATAAATAGTTCATTTAGCTAATCCCACCTGGTGGGATTAAGATTTAGTTATTATTGTTGTTGTTATATGTTATTAGATTAAATTTTTTTATGTTATTATAATTTTATTTTTTAACTTAACAATAAACATTTAGTAAACTGAGTTCAAACATGATCCGACTCGTTTGCAGCCTGCTACCACCTCTGCCAGATCATAAATAAAACATTTGGTATGGCAGTCGGTGGATCGCACAAGCAGTGCGGCCTCGCGCGTGCGCGACGATCAGGAGGAAAAAGAGAGAGGCGGCCTCTCTCTCTCTCCACCTGATCTCCTTGTACGTGCGAGGCCGCGTGACTTGCCGGCCTCGCGCTGCGCCGGTGGCTGCGTGGCCTCGAGCGTGTGCAAGGATCGGGAGGAGAGAGGGGAGGGGGTAAAACGGTAATTTAAAAAAAAATTAATAATAATAAAAAAAACCATTTAATAATTTATTAAAACTCATGGACTCCGATATTATAATTTTAAAAACATGAACTTGTGCATTATTAAGCTTTAAACTCAAGGACCTTGATGTAATTATCCCTAAATTTTATTTTACACAAAAAGATAAAATTTATTAAGTTAAATAATGTGAGATTAGCATACAGTTATTATGAACCATAAGCGATGTTTTACATCTCGGTTTCGGGATTTTCGTTTTGGTAAAAGATTAGAACAGACGTATATAATATATAATAATAAAACTTAGGGAGCATTTGGTTTGTTGTTATCTTGATGTTATGCTATTTAATCAAAATGTCAAGACATTTAGATGTTATTTTTTGACTAATAATTTTATCGTCTAATAGAAGATTATTTATAGATGTCATTAAACCAAATAATTACTTTCTCTGGATAACATAACATAATATCAAGATAACATTGAATCAAACGCTCCCTTAGAGTTTTGATAAAAAAAATTATTTCAAAAATGTAAGCGTTTCATTTTTATGCTAAACTTGAAACTAGAACTCGCAAATCTAGCTCGAACTAACTCAAAAATTTTAAATACAGGCCATAAATTTCAACCTTTTTATTAAACAGGCTAGATTTGGATTGAACATAATTAGGTTGAGTTGAGTTCAATCTGCTCATTTATAAATAGGTCAAGTACTCGAGTTGAGATATTCGAGTCGAGTCAAATTTAGATTTGAGTTAAACCCGATTTACTAGTCCATTTTGTCACCCATAATATTAAATTCTTATTTGTTCTTAAAAGATAAATTATTACACACATAATATAAAATAAAATTATTTTAATATTAAGACAAATCTAAATTATGCACAATTTCATGAAATAAGAAAAATACATGAAATTTAAAATAATTATATCTTTACATAGCTTGATTTTATATAATGATATAAAATCAAATTTTTTTAATAAATGCATATTAAATTTAAAATATTTACGTATATGTTATTAAAATTTAATTATTTTATATATTTAGTGTTTAAATTTTTAATATTATAATATTTATTACATATATATCATAATTTTATAACATAAATTGTATATGTATGGAATACAATTTTTATATAATTTTAATTGTCAATATGTAATATTTAAATTTTAAATATTAAATGTATAAAATAATTAAATATATAGTATATTATATATATATTATATATATATATATATATAAAATAGGGGTTTTTAATCTGTATGACAACAAAAAATTTAATATTTAGGTAGGGTTTAGGTATTTCAAATTCACTATTAATATTTAAATTATCAATATTTTAAATAGATGAGAATTTCATAATCTATTTCTGGTAATGTTTTCTAATTCATTTCCAAGGGAATTAATTCATAATAATCTGTTATTATTTGAAATTGTGTTTCTTCTAAGTTTTTTAACTTGAATAATCTGTAAACATGTAAGATTTAAGTTAAGGTGCACCGATGAGTTAGATTTTAATTCCTATAACTTTATTCAAGTTAAAACATAACTTAATATGTGTTTACTTAAATAAAAATGTAAGGAATTTTTTTAACTAGGGTGTGTTGGTTGTAAATTATAAAAATAAATATTAATTTTAGGGTGTCTAATAAGTAAATATTGAAGTTTTTTGTGTCATTACGCGGGTAAAAATCTTACCCGTATAGACACAAAAAATTTCAATATTTACTTATTAGACACCCTAAAGTTAAATGTTACATACACACACCTTATTTATTTTAAAGTTTTACAATCAACAACACCTAGTTAAAAAATCCTTTACATTTTATTTAGTAAACCATACTTAAGTTATGTTTTAAACTTAAATAAGTTTATAGGAATAAAATCTAACCACTTTGTATGCTTAAATTAAAATCTCATGCGTTAAGATTAGCCATCTACTAACACATTTAGAGTTTAAAATATTCTACCATAAGAATAATAGATTTAAATAGTTAACGATGTAAGATTTTAAGTTAAGGTACATGCGAGAGTTAGATTGTTATTT
>KZ451998.1:1872357-1924778 GCA_002786265.1 Apostasia shenzhenica
GTATTAGGTTTACATTAAATAAAAATGTAAGAATTTTTTAACTAGGGTTGTTGAGTTGTAAAAATTTAAAAATAAATAAGTGAGCGTGTCATGTAACATTTAACTTTAGCGGTGTCTAATAAGTAAATTTTGAAGTTTTTATTTGTCAATACGGGTGAAACAAATCTGCATATATTTATACATAAACAGTTAACTATATATATATTAGAAACAAACATCTAAATACAAGACAGTAGTCATGACATATAGACATTAACATATTTCATCTTGCAGTAGGTAGTAATTTGCCTGAAGAAGTAGTCCTTTGATTTCTCATGAAATGATGGTCTCTTCCGACTTTGATTTTGCTGCTAAGCAAAGAGGGACTTTCTTGTGCATTGTGATACCAAGAGCCTCCTCCATGTTCATGTCTTCTGCTGTCATCCCATGCGGCAATGCCCATTCGAAGCAGTGCAGGAGATTAGCCAAAGCAAGCTCAACAATGGGCAGTGCAAAATTTATCCCCGGGCAGATCCTCCGGCCAGCACCGAACGGTATATACTCGTAATGTCGGCCTCTGAAGTCCATCTTTCCATCTGAGAACCTTTCGGGGCAGAAGTCGTGAGGGTTCTCCCAGACTCTCGCGTCGAGAGCCATGGCGGTAGCGTTGATGATTACTCTAGATTTCGCTGGCACGTGGTACCCGTAGATGGTGCATGGCTCGATGGTCTCACGAGGAACGAGAAGGGGAGCAGCAGGGTGGACCCTCAGTGACTCCTTGACCACCAGCTTGAGGTATTCGAGCTTTTCGAGCTCATTTTCTTCGATCATTTTGCTTTTGTTGCCGATGACTCGTCTTAGTTCTTCTAGCAACTTGCTCATTACTTTTGGGTTCTTGATGAGCTCGGCCATGGTCCAGGTGATGGTTGCTGCGGATGTATCAGTTCCAGCAACGAACATGTCCTGAAATGCATTAGAGTTTTCCTTTACATGTTAAGAGAAATATAACATTTTAGGTGTGTTTGTTTGTAAGGTTAAATTTAAGAAGGTTAAAATTAAATTTGAATAGAGATATTTTTTTATTAAAAGTTGTGATTGATGTGAAATAAAGTTAGTTATTATGTTGGGATATATGAGGGATGTGATATAAATTAGTTATTATTTTAGTAATATGTGTAGGATGTGAAATAAATTTAATTTTTAATATTAAATTTTATGTGTGATGTGATATGTCTGATTAAAATTAAACCAATTTAATTTTAAACTTCTAGACAAACGGTAATTGCTTCAATCACTCAAAAATTCTAAGAGACAATAGGACTTAGCATCGATCTCTACTTAATTAGGAGAGAAAACAGTCAGGCTCAAAAAGAGGTGCTCCGATGCAAGCACATTTGTAGGTTCTAAGTTTCTAATACGTTTTTTGTTTACATTTTATTTTTGAAAATTGTCATATAGGCCTTGTTTGGCAAGTACCCAAAAAGCAGTAAAGAAATTTATTTTATAGAAATTTGTATTAAGTATAAAATAATATTATTGAAATTTTTAATAATTTTAAAATATTAATAAAATATTAATTTTGCCTTATTTTTTGGATAGTGCCACACAAGATCATATAAAAAATTAATATTTGAATTTATGATTGCATAAGAAATATATGACCCATCCCACAAGCCCTACATCAGGGATACTTGGGATAGTGTGGGCTTATATTACTGTACTATAGGAAAGCCCACACTATCCTAAGTACAAAAGACACAAGAGACACAATGGGAAAGCCGAGGGGCACCCCATGGTTCTCGTGATTTAAGAGGATAATTTTATTCTTGTGCTCTTCTCACCATTTTGCTCGCTCTAAAAGTCTTGCCAAAAATTGCTCTTTGCACTAGTAATATCCTCCTCTTGAGACCAGATTGTTCATGAAAAGCAAAAAAAAAAAATTGGTTAAGCCTAAGGCAATAGTTAAGATTTTATGTTTGTGAGAGAAAATTACATAACGAAACTAGTTCAACTAAGTTTTAAATTTACCCAATATTATAACAAAAAATGGAACCAAATCGATCAGTTTGACTCTATTTTGGATTAGATGTTGATTCTTCAACCATTTTTGCACATCAAACGGAACTATTTGAATCAAGGGATAATTACCTACATGCCACACTATTTAGTTTTATTTATGCATTATCTATCCATTCTTAGTTAATTACACTATGCACACTCAAAATATTATAAAATCTTACATACGCACACTTTTAACTTATTTCTATTATAATGAATAATCATAATTTTCAATAACTTAATTATAGTTAGGTTACAAAAAATCTGAATCATTCATCATATTATTTTAAGGATATTTAAATATATTTTAAGTGAAAATCCTAAGACCTTGATGTTTAGGTGGTGGCAAGGGAGGGAGACATCCGCGACGTGAATTGATTTTAGGACAGATCAGCGCTTTAGTGTAGTGTTGAGGAAGAAAAAATATATGTACTATTAAGGGTAAAAATATAATTTTAATGATTTACTAACAGAATATTTTTTTTTCAAATAGATTTTGACTGAGTTTTAACTCAAGTGTGTGCATATAAGCTTTATAATATTTTGAGTGTGTATAACGTAATTAACTAAGAATGGATGAGTAATGCATAAATAAAATTAAATGACGTGACTTGTAGGTAAATATCCCTTGAATCAAATGTTAGAAACTAAACTTTTGATAAAAAAATAAAAAAAAAAAAAAAAAACCTAAACTTTTGATAAAATCATAGAAATGAAAGATCTACTTACCATTAATATCCCCTTGACATGATCCATACTGCTCAGAAATCCTCCAGGCTCTGCTCTCTTGCGCAATCTAAGCAGAAGCTTCAGCATGTCTTCTTCTTCTTCTTCTTCTTCATCATCTTCTCCCTTCTTCATGTGCTCCTCAATCACCATATCATAAAACCTATCAAACTCCTCAAAGGTATTCTTCAACCTCGCGTCGAGCCGCGTGAGGCGATCAACCCACCCCATCCATGGTATCAAATCACCAACGCAGAGCTCTGCCAGCAGCTGCTGCGTCTTCGGCAGCACCTCGTGCAGCCACCCGCTGCCGCCTCCGCCGTAGCCGCCTTCTCCTCCATACTCGCCTCCGAGCAAAACCCGGCACACCACGTTGTTAGAGAGCGAAAGCGTCAGCTTGCTCAAATTAACCAAGTGAGAATTGGAGGAGGAGGAAGAAGAAGAAAAGCAGAGGCCGTTAATGGCGGTAACGAGCTTGGCCACCTCCTGCTGTCGAACTGCTTCGAAGCGCCGGACTTGCTTGGCGCTGAGAAGCTCGTGCACGGAGATCCGGCGAGCCTGCCGCCAGAACTCGCCGTAAGGTGAGAAAGCGACGTCGCAGAGGTTGTAGAAGAGCTTCACTGCCGCGCGCATGGGAGGCCGGCCGGAGAAGATGAGGTCGTTGTGTCTGAAGATCTCCCGGACGACTTCGCCGGAGGATACGACGAGGGTGGGGACGGAGCCGAGCTGGAGGAGCATGATGGGGCCGTGCCGCTGGGAGAGCTTGAGGAGGGAGCGGTGGGGCCTGTTGGGGTCGAGCTGGTGGAGGTTGCCGACGATCGGGAGGCGCCATGGCTGCGGTGGGAGTCTTTTCTTTTGTGATATGTTTTGGCGGCGGCGCTTCCGTAGGAGCAGCAGAAGGGAAGACGCGAAGAGGAAGCAGAGGAAGAAGATACTACAGAAATCCATCTCTCCCTGCGGTCTGTTTTAGCTGCGCTGATGCATATAAATGGCAATAATTTATTTTTAAGATAAATTACATTTAGGTTCCTGATTTTACGTATAATATCATACAGGTCCAACATATCTCATTTTTACTTGAGACCATAATTAATTATAAATTATGTGTGGTGTCCTCAATATGTAAATGTAAGCCTAGTGTGGTTTGGATTATTTTTTTTAACAAGAAAAAAAAAATTATTTTTAAAATTTAATAAAAAAAAATTATTGTAATATTAGAAAGTATATAAAATAAAAATATTTTTAATTTTAATATTTGTATTTGTGTTAGATGTGAAATAAAGTTAATTTTTATAGTTAAAATTTGTGCTGAGTGAAAAAAATGTGTTGAATCAATATAATGTTATTAATTAATTAATTATAAATTCTATATGACATTTTTTTTATTGTACTACTTTCACTAGGCACTTTTAATAAAAAAAAAAACTCTTATTAATGTACCTAAAAGTTCTTGTATACCACTTTTACATAAGTAAAAATCACATTTTATCAAGCCTTAAACAAAAATTTGTGAGCATTTTATTATAATATTTTAATTAATAAGAATCTGCTAATTTTTCGTAAATTTTCTCATTTTATAAAAATTAAAAAAAAACTTTATTATAAATAATTTATTTAACTTTCTAATCTGATATGCTCCACTACTACTGTGAGGCTATAAATAATAGCGAGATAGTTCGAAATTCTACTAAGTGTTAACATACTTAGGGGTGTGCAAACTATGGTTTAAACCGAATCATTTAAATTTAACGGTTTGGTTTGGTTTAGAATCTAATGGTTTGGTGATGGTTTGATATTTTGAGTATTTCGGTTAATTGATTTGGGTTCAGTTTCACATGTTTGGAAACCAAACCGACCAAATTAACCGATTATTAAATAACCGACATATAAATATGATTTTAGGGTTGGGTCGGTTCAGTTGTATTATAGTAATTTTTACAGCATTGATTTTGAATTATTGAAATGATAGTGTATATGTATATTTATGAGTTTTCATAGTGTATTTTTATGATAATTATTTATGTATTTTTTTTCAGGTGTGATAATTAAAATGAATTCTTATAGGGGAGATTGTCTGAAAACTTGAAAAAATATTTATCATTTTTGATAAACAAATGAAATTTTTGTTATGTAATTTTGATTATATTGTGATATTGATATAATGATGTGTTGCAATTGCTTCTGAATTCCATTTTTTGTTAGTTTATTTTGGTGATGTGATTGAGTTATTAAATTAAATTAGTTATTGTGCTAAATTACTCTTATATTAAAGCTATTTTCTAGATATTAATATAACAATATTTAATATTATTATAAGAAGATTAAAAAAAATTATAAGATAAAAAATATGATTTTAACCGAACTGAACCGAACCAAACCAAACCAAATCAAGATTTATTCAATTTGTTTGGTTTGGTTTATAATCTAATTTAGCTGGTTTGGTTTTATAAAATTTAAAACCGAACTCAAATTTTTTTTTTATTTGATCACCAAACCAATCAATTAAACTGAATGCACATGCCTACACATACTCATTGAAAGTTCTCAAACTGTTACTCTTTTCTTGCAAAATTTTCAAGTAATAATCGAAAGCACTTGAATTATTACTACAATCACTATCCTAACAAAATGTTTGAATAAAATTTTAAATTCTTTAGAATGAGAGTTCACAATTACATTTATGCCATGTGTCTCATGTCATTAGATTTTAAAATGTCTAATTTAAGTCTCGTTTGGTTGGAGCTATTTTTTGTTGCCCAACACAAATTGTAATTATAAAAAATTAATTTTATTTCACATTTTATATAAATACAAATATTAAAATTTAAAATACTTCATATTTTATATATTTTTAATATTAAAATAAATTTCTCTTTCATTCAACTTAAAAAATAAAATATTTTTGTTTCTTGTCTAAAAAAAAAAAGTAAGATTTGCAATTAATATATAGTGTCAAATTTGAGCAATGACAAGTGAAAATCATATTATTTATTTATATAATATATTAATTTATTATTTTTAGAATAAAGATGAAAAACATAGTGATTAAAGTATATGTTGCATACACTGTTTGATCTAATTAATTCATGTCTAAAATGTTCAAAACCCAATAAAAATTAATTTTTTTTTTCCAAAATAATTCTTTGATTAAGGATCAAACCACCTCAAAATTAAATGCTAAATTTGGGCCACAAATTTAAGCTCTAATCAATCTATAAATAATGTGCTGATCTTAAACTGCAGCTTAAATCATCCAAATCATCAACTAAAATCAGAACTAAAATAATACTAATTTAAAAAATAATAATAATAATAATAAATAAATTTTTAAAAATAAATTATTTTATTTCACATACTCAATAATTTTCAATAAAAATATCAATTTCATTTTACATACTAAAATAAAATAATAAATTCTATTATTTTGATCTAAAATGTGAAATAAAATTAATATTTTTATTAAAAATTATTAAATACATAAAATAAAATAATATTTTTTTACATTAAAATTTATATAAAATAATTAAAAAAATTTATTTATTATTATTATTATTTTTTTTTTAAATTAATACTCCCATAAAATTTTTTGACGGAGTCAAAGATTAATAATGGCGTTCTTCTTGACCGCAATTCACAATAATTTTAAACCACTGATAAGTTATCCGCTTCACGAAGGAACAATGGATTTTACAATGGAGTGCCTCAAAGATTCATTCATTAGAGAATAGTATATGGTATCAAAGAAAAAAAAATAGAGAATAATATGTTATATAGAGATCACTATCTTCAAATTAAATGAAATATCTTGCAGTTGATTTGAGTTATTTTAAAGAAAATAATATTTAAATATTATAACATAAAATAAAATTATTAGAATATTTATTTTCAAATTCATCTCAGATCTCGACTACGACATCAACCTTAAGATCTATCTCGTAATTGAGGTACAAAATAGGTCTTTAGGTTGATCTCGCGAGGTCACTCACAAAATGGCTTAACTACTATGGCGGACCTTACTATCTTGTTGGTATTCATGAGATAGTTGTAGTACGTTTTTAGATTATATTTACACACGTTAATTATCGACAATCTAGCTTTACCTTGACTTCCGATGGCGAGTCACATTATCACGTATAAAACTCATGTTTTTTTACTACTCTTTGTACTAACACACGCAATTTGTATAAGTAGTGAAAACTATCAGTAGCCGCTTGGAATCAAGTAGCGCTATAAATGAGCCAAGTTTGAGTGAGGTGATTTTATTTTGAGCATCAGCTTTTTGAGTTTAACTGGAGTTTGATTTAAATCAAGTCGCAATCATCTAAGTTCAATTCTCAAACTAAGTGAACGGCTTCATGTAATAAGCAAAATATATTCCAAGTATTATAATTATTATAAGGGGAATTTACTTATGTCACCCCTAAAGTAAATTTTATTACATATTTTACTTCTAAAGTTATTTATTTACTTTTGTCCACCCTAACTTTGAATAATTATTTACAAACTAAACCACTTCCCTTACTCTCGTTATCTTTCTGTGACCTTAACTTTGGGGGTGAAATATTGGCCATTTTAAACATTAGCCATTAATCTTGATGTAACAACTTTGAGGGTGAAATATGTAATAAAACTTACTTTAAAGGGGATAAAAGTAAATAAATAACTTTGGGAGTAAAATATGTAATAAAGCTTACTTTAGGGGGATAAAAGTAAATAGATAATTTTGAGGGTGAAATATGTAATAAAATTTACTTTAAGGGTGACATAAGTAAATTTTCCTTATTATAATCAATAATTCTATTGAAATTGAAAAGGATAGACGCACAGGCGCATGCGTGAATTAGAAGTTCCCTATTTTTTTAGAACTCGGTCTGTTTGTTTGTAAAGTAAAATTTAACAAGATTAAAATTAAACTTAGAGATATTTTTTATTGAAAATTATGAATGATGTGAAATAAAATTAGTTATTATATTGGGGTGTGTGAGAGATGAGATATAAAATTAGTTATTATGTTGGGATATGTGAGGAATGTGATATAAATTAATTATTATTTTAGTAATATGTGTAAGATGTAAAATAAAGTTAATTTTTAATATTAAATTTTATATGTGATGTGATATGCTTGGTTAAAATTAAATCAGGTTAATTTTAAATGGGTAAACAAGCAGGGCTCATGAGAATGAATTTTTTGGGAATTTTTTTATAACTGAACAGCACTCTCAAACAGCATGAACCGTTTTGCCTCGCAATGACAAGCGTCTGATTGAGTTTCTGAAGGATAACGAGTTAAGATAACCCTAAGGCCCTGTTTGGCTCGAGTACCAAAATAATATTAGTTTAAAAGAGAATAATAATAATAGTAAATAAATTTTTTTAATCATTCTACATAAATTTTAATATAAAAAAATATTATTTTACTTCACATACTCAATAATTTTTAATAAAAATAGCTACTTATTTCACATCCAAGATCAAAATATTCGAATTGAGTATTTTGATTTAGGATGTGAAATAAAATTAATATTTTTATTAAAAGTTATTGAGTATGTAAAGTAAATAATATTTTTGTATATTAAAATTTGTGTAGAATAATTTAAAAATTTTATTTATTTAAACAAACACTATTTGATTTTGATTTTAATCCTCGCACCAAACAGACCTAAAAGGAATAATTTTTCCAGACCCACATTCGTTGTCCGCGCTACGACTATCACAAGTCTCAATGAATAGTAGTTTTTTCAATCTTGATTTTATATTTAGCATAAATTTTAATATAAAAACCAAATCAGAGCCAAAATCTAACATGGAAGTTAATGAAGAAGCAACATACCCCTTTCATGAAGTCATCCCAAAGCAGAAAGTAAAATGTGTTTTTGCAAGACTTTTGTTCCAAATTTCAGTCTCATGAAACAGCAACGTTGCCCTTGTGAGGGGTACCCTACAAGATGATCGGTCCCTCCAAATCCCTGTAGATAAGGTTGTTGATTACAAGAACAGTCATCTAAGCCATAATTTTGCTTAAATAGAGAATGAACTAAATATTGAAACACTAGTCGACCTTTTTCGACGACTGATATTTGTTCGGGTGGCTTGTTTCAGCTTTCATTGAATATCATAATAGATCGGTGTCTTCAGGATCGCCTTCAGCATCATCGACTTCATTTTCTTCGTCTTCTTCCGGTGCATCCGGGTCTATCCCCTGCGAAGAGCACATTGTTGATTATTTATCATGGGTTGAACAATGAGGATGGTAGTTTAGGGCGAGAAAAGCCCACATGATTTACCTTCATTTGCTTCTCCAAACGATCTAATCCCTTTTTAGCAGCCTCATTTTGCGGGTTTATCCTGAAGGTATATGATTCAGAATTAAATAAAAAAAATTTAGATTAGAATCAAGACAACCTTTTAAGGCAGTTTGATCATCTCCATCATCAACCTCTAGGCTCTAAATGCTTAAATGCGAATCTAAGTTATGATATGATAAAGAGAGCGAGGAGAAAATCATAAGATAACTTGTGCTCGCAATAGATCTGAATGGAGAATAGAAATCCATGTTGCCGGTATCCATTAAGGCTTGTTGTGGATGTTGAAGAAACAGTTAATAGATTTAGACGGTTTGGATATATATACAGGACCATGAAGCAAATATTAAACAGGACATATAAGGTCCGTGAAAATTCCACTTAAGAAACAAAAAGGCTAAAAATAAGTTGAATAAAATTTATATTTAAAGATTAGCATAAACTAGAGGTAACTCCATGTACAACATATTTCTCCATAAATAAGCATTGATGTCAAATTAAAATTAAACTGCAAACTTCAAGATATAGGATAAAATATTTTTATAGATTGCAACCGATAAGACAGAAGAATGTGGTATATACCTTAATGCTTCTTGGAAATGAGATAGAGCCTCTGAAAGCATACTCGTTGCAGCAAAAACCTGAGCCAACTTGGTGTGAAGAGAATCATCTGCGCAATCTTTTATGTACCTCTCAAGAAGACAAACTGCGTCTTTTGTTCTGCCCTCAACTACATGCAGCTCAGCCAATGCTAGAGCAGCATCAAGGTAGCCAGGTTCTAGTCGCAGAGAAGATTCATAAAATTTCCTAGCCTAAGGCAAAACAAATAAGTAACTTCATCAGACTAAGAAGTGGTATCAAATTCAAAAACATGAAAGAAGTTGAATGAAATAAAAAAAAAACTTCTTAGAATTGGATAATTTGATAATTTTTTGAAAGCAGCTAAACCAAATCACACAACCTCTCATGAAGAAATTTCCTTCACTTGCCTAAAAAATGATCAAAATGCCCTTCACTTGCCTCCCTTTCATTGGTCTTCAAGTACGGCAGGACACATAGCATTCACTTGTTGGCAAGTTTGAATTAATGGCATTTTCACTCAGCCCTTAATTCATCTCTGGCAAGCAGTTTCTTCACTTCAACACACATGTGTAAAGTTTTCTAAGTCATTCTAAGCTCTTCTCTCAAGCTTTAAGTATTCTTCCACTTCTTCCTTGGCTAAAATCTACAATATCCAAGAAATTCATCCAAAGGAAAAGTTTTTGGTTGGCATTCAACGCAAAATGAAAGCCACACATATTCTATTTGTTCTTTCATATTCTTAGCTTCAGATTTGTGTTTCCTACAAGTTCTAAGTGGTCAAAGTAAGTTTGTGTTATTGCATATTGTTTGAGATTCTCTTGAGGTTTCCTAGCTTATCCTTGAAGTTCTTAACAATTGCTTTTTCAACTTGCTCGCAAATGAGTTTTTCTCTTCAATATATCCCTTTTGGTTTTAATCGAGTTTTTAAAAACTCATTTTTGGACTCTACAAGTTTTTGATGAAGAATGAAAATGCAAATGATATTTTAAAATTACAAAACAACAATATTAATTAACATATTATTTAGATTAAATGCAAGAATATTTTCTAAAGTATAACTTGATGATAAATAAAATTTCAAATCCTACAAATTAAATATTTTAAAAATTAATTATCTTGGAACATAATAATAATATTTTATCAATTAGATTAGGGCAATCAAGTTAAATTCAATAGATCTAATCTGAGGTTCAGAAGTTAGAGACAAATATTTCGCAAATAAAATACAGCAGTAATTTTTTTCAAGTAAATATATAATCGCACAATTAGAGCCAAAACGACTCATCGCGTCAAGCAATATAATTTTAATTAAGTCTAGAATTAGTAATTAGATGGTTTCAGAGAGGATTATACCTTTGTTGGGAATCTTGGTCAAGTACAGGAGCTACACACTTAGGCTGAAGAATAGAAGAAGCCATATGAAATTTTCCTTTTCTTTTATTGGTGAGACGACAGGGTAGGGAGCGAGCACGCTCGGTTGCACGAGCACATGGTGCATAGGCATGTGTGGGAATAGGCGGCTTAATAGCGTGGTGAGGAAGATGTGCGTGGGCGAAGGAGTTGTGCCGCAAAGGAGCCGTGCGCGGGGCACAACTCAAGCAGATATGCAAGCTCAGTGGGATAGACGCTCGAAACAGGCAAGCTCGGCTAGACATGGTGAAAATTGGCTTAAAAGGACAGTGGCTCTACACAAGTGAGCTTGACGAGATGGTGGCATGGTGTGAGAGTGTCGGCAGTGGTGGGGGATGAACGAGAATGAATGCAGGGCAGTTGGATTTTTTTTTCACTAAAAATAAAAATATGATAACTAAGCTCTTCTAAGGATTCTCACTCAAGATTAACCCGCACCCTTCCTTATTCAGTATATCAACCACTTAACCCAAATCTAGGCTTTGAGAGAATTCAAACGCGATTTCATTCAACAATAATAACCTCCCATTACAATGCAAAGTGGTCTCCTTTTACAAAGATCCCAAAATATGATAAAAAATAAATAAATGCAATTTTTTTTTTCAAATACAATCAACTAAATAGAAAATATTTAATAGGAGAAATACAGCGAATCACTAACCTTCCATGTCGGCTTCAGATCTTTTGATTAATATCAATCAGCTAAATCAGCATTACATCATACAAAATCATCCCAAATCTAAATTTGTAACCAAAATTGAGCAAATATAAAAGTAATCAAATACAGGTTATCATGGTATCCCCACCAATTTTCTCTCTTGACAAATCTATGCATGTATAAAGCTCCTCTTATAATTTTTCCTTATTCACAAATTGTAATATTAGCTAGCTAGACTAGCAACTTTCTGTATTCTTGTTTTACTCCATTTGTGGAAGTGTTTTGTTGTTCCCACTTGGTGCATAGTTAAGTGGGTTAGAATTTTCTCTGGTGTAAAAAATTATTATTGGTTTGGTTGGCTTTGGTTCCAATAAAAAGCCAAATGAATTGTAATTGAGTTTATTCAGCTTTGGTTCCCGCAAAAGCCCGGTGTGTTAGTGGATTGAATTTTCACTTGAGGAGTGGGGGAAGTGGAGTAAGCGGGGAGTGGACAAGGTGGGTAGTCGAATTACGATAAATCACTTGTATACTTTTCTCCCCTCACTTGTGCGTTAAAACTTGAGTAGTATACTATATATTAAATCCAATTTTAACTCTAAAATATACTCATTATTTTAATATAATCGAATTATATAATATCTAAATCATATCACTTACGATTTTCATTTTGAACTCTTACTATGTTGTTTTTGTTGTTTTGGTTAATTTGCTCAAATTAATTGATTCTCTAGTTTTCCACACTATTAAAGGTTATTCAGTCAATTTGGTGAAATTGATCAATCTGTTTTATTTCTGTATTTTTGACTTATTCTCGTTGTAGTTTCAACTAGCTTCCTATTTTGAATATTTTGTAGTATACTTCATTTACTCGCTTTTATTTTCGTAAGCTTTATTTATTAAGATTTTTTTTTATTAATTCTAATTCACCCCATCTCTTGGGAAGTCCTAAGGGTCCAACATGCTCTGAAAACTATAATAATGGTCACGCAAATCACAATAAAGCTAATGAATGCAGCATTGTATGCCATTGCGAGAATGGCATTTCAAGCAAGCATTTCATTTAACAACAATCAGGTGACAGTGGATATATGATTGTTGAATAAGCAAGCTTGTCTATGGCTGGACAATTATGAAATCAACAATAGAACTCTAACCTCTATACCTATGTATGCACTGTCCAATACATATGTCCCCCTCAATTTCCTAGATGAGAAGCTTATTAGGACGTTCCTTCAAAGTGGCAGTGTGGAGGTTAAAACTATGCATTATCTAGCTTGGGAGAAGATAAGCAAGCCCAAGAGCAAGAGAAGATTGGGTATATACACAATGTCGGCATTTCTGGTGGCCAAGCATATTGCTAGATAGTTGGACCATTCTAGTTGCATTTAGCAGGAGAATATTGAAGCCAAGTCATCAAAACTAATGTAAATCCAAACAGCATGATGACAATGCTTGCTTTTTTGAAAGGTGACAGTACTTGCTTTGAGAGCTACAAATACATCCAATCACCTAAGGTTTATATCTCACATGATGCTACAAGATATCATGTAATAACCTAGTTGGATTGAAATAGAAAATATTGGTAAAGATTTGGAATTAAGTGAAATAAGAAAGGATCTAAAATGAATGATTTTGAATTTAAAAGAAATAATTTTGGACCTATTTATAAGAGTATGAAAGTTGGGGGACTAATTTGTAATTTTTCTAATTATTCAAAGGCATGGGGGCTGCCAGCTGTCAGCTGCAGCAGCCAGCGACTCTCCCCTCTCTCTTTGCCGTATTAAGGGGAAAAGCAATTTTGTTTTTGCCCTCTGTTTTTCGCCTCTGCTTTCCCCAGCCTCCTCTGTTTTCTGCTTCTTTTCGCCAACCCAAAGCTGCTGCTGGAACCAGAGGAAAAAGAAAAAGGGGAAAAAGGAGAAGAAGGAGAAAAAGAAAAGGGAAGAGAAAGAAAAGAGGATTTCAACGGATTTAATTAGAGCTCCTTTAGTAAGTGGATTTTCATGGCTTTTGTGATGAATTTATCGACTTTGCTTAATTTTCTAATTAACATGAATATTCTGATATTGATTTAAAAGAAGTTTCTATTGACTTAAAAATGTTTTGATATGTTTTTGATGACTGCATTGAACTCTACTCACGAGCTATATAATGACTGCTTGTGTATAAGAATGTTATAAGTTGGAAAAGAAATGTTTGATTAACACATGGAGCATGTTTATTGCATATTTGCAAAATGCTTATCTGTTTGGATTTCAGGAATGCTGTGAAGACTAGTCAAGTAAATTGTGGGATTTAATACCAAATTTGAATGAGCACCGTAACTCATCATGTGGATAGACTTATTTGGTGCTGAAAGTCATTTCATGTAGCCCATGACGGGATCTGAATATATGAGAGCAAAATCTTGACTAGGATATGAATCTGTTCCTCTTTCGAGGATATCTGAAACCTCTGGCCAGTAGGTTATGTATTGAATCTCATCTGTGTATATTCGGTGGGTTATATATGTATTGCATTTCATATGCATTTCATCCGCTTGTGGCATATGGATTAACTTACTGTGTTTTTAAAAATTATTTTGAAAGATCAGTTTGACAAACTAAGTAACTTTGTGTATTCATTTTATTTGCTGTGAATAGTCCTCTTACTGAGTTGTAAGCTCACTTCTTACAACAAAATTTTCAGATTAAGAGCCATACTTGGGACTGGAGTCTTTCTGCTCTTTTTGGAAGTTTTAGGAGAGCTTCTCCTCTTGATAGGAGGTGATGTTTTTTTTTGTCAATCATGTGACATCTTAGATATGTGAATAAAACTTGTATACAATTATTTTTGGGACTCTTGACAAACAAACATCATTTTGTATGTCAGATGTGAGTTTGTCTGAGATATCTTGTAAATATCTAGAATATGATATTGTATACTTTTGGTGGTTATATTTTAATTTGTTTTTATACAGAGGTATTTTAGCTGCTCTGATTAGTCGTTATGATGATGATAGTTTTATAAGCTTTTGTTGCTAAATGATTGACCATTGACAGTTCACAGCACAGGGTTCATTTATTTGGATCTCGGGTTATGACAGTTATTGTGACATCCCAAAATGGATGGGTGGATAAAAAATTTAAAGCTGTTTTGGACTGAAAAGAAAAGATTTTGGACCTATTTATAAGAGGTTGAAAATAGAGGGACTAAATTGTAATTGCGCCAAATCAGATAAGGGCAGGAGCGAATCGCCTTTCACCTGTGCCGCCCCTTCTTCCGCGTGTCGCCTGCGCCAGGTGAGAGGAAAAAAAAAGAAGAATTCTCTCTCCCTCTCGGTCTCTCTCTGTGCCGCTCGTTGCGTCCCACTGTTCGTTCCGCCTTTCCGCTGAGCGCAGGACAGCAAGAGCAGCAACAACGGTGGCTGTTGCAGGAAAACAGAAGAAGAAGAAGGAGAGAAGAAGAAGAAGAAAGAAAGAGGAGGAGCAGCCGTAGAAAGGAAAAGGAGGAAAGCTATTTCAGGATTTCTAAGCATTGATCGGTAGGTAATTATTTTCGATTTATTATGTTAATGAAATTATGTGTATTTATCTTGTTTACTCGCGGGAATATATGTGATTTGTTGGTTTATTATGTTTATGCAATTATGTCTGATGTGGTGTATTTTGTTAAATACACTAGGAAATGAGTGTGATTTGATTATCTGTGCAATGATATGGTGTTGATGTATTCAAATAGCCTAATTATATGATTGAAAAAAAAATTTCATCCTTGGATCTCTCTCCCTTTCTTCATTTCTTTCCGTGAACATGACACCAGTGCCTGCCCTGACTTTTCGGGGCCTCATGCTCGGTCATCGAGCAAGCAACTGCAACCTGCCCCCAACATCCCGCAGCCATCGACGTATGCAGTTAGCAACAAACAATCAACACCTAGGTTCTATACGCCTATGGGTCCGCACAAGCAGCACTAGCCCTGCGCGCCTACACTCCTTGCAGTCGATTTCGTCGTTCTTGCTCGGTCTACCCTGCAATCCTGCTCGGTCAATCCTGCCATTTCGCTTTACTCTTGCCTGCACATCCCGAACTAGTTGGGTCCTGTGATTTTTTATTAGATTTTGTTGCATATGCTCCTAGCAACCGCGCTACTTGTCTACATCGTAACAAAACATGTGCTAGCTCGCCGAAACTCAGATTGCTCTAGCAAAGGTGTAATCCTGTCTAAAATCATCTAATCACTGATTTTCAACTCATTTGAAATTATATTGTGTGACTTTGATTATTTGATTTGGCTTTGATCGCATGACCGTACATTTATTTAAGCGAAAATTACCGTTAGATTTAAGTGCGAAATAACTGTCCTAATTTCTGAGACTCTGAATCTGACTTATTGAATTAAAGCTGATATGATAAATCTTTATTTATCAGACGATCCACTTTAATTTTAATTATAAAATAATTTAATTAATGAGATTTAAAATCTTATTTACAGTAAAATTACATTGAAGAAAATATACTTGTGTTTAATTAAAAATAATTTGTTCATTAATTTTGTTGAATTATAAATTAAAAAAATCATTCACATTTTCCTATCGTGCATCATCATTTTTTTTCTTAAGGCCGTAATTCCAAGCTAATTGGATGGCCCTAAAAAAAATCATTAAAGAAAGAAGACTACCTGACTTACTAACACTAATTTTGTCACTCCAGGATGTAGTTGAGGCGCAAATCAAAGAAAATATTAGGGACAAGCATACCTTTTCCCTCCCACTAGAATTGCTTGCATGCACATCCCCAACCAATTTTAGGGCTTTGGCTGATTGAGGCATTATCTTCATAGCCTCACGAGCTGCGTACAATGCTTCTTTTGCTTTTGAAAGTGCCAAATAAGACCGGACTAAGCCTGCAAAATTTCATACATTTCAAAAAGAGACTAATGCTACCAGATGTTTATAACGCAAGAAATGTATTCAAGAAGAACCTTGGAATGCGCGAAGATCGGGCCTCAACTCTTGAGCTGCCCTGAAAGCTGTCACAGCCGTATCAGGACGGTTTAAAGAGAAGAAAAGCCTTCCCTGGCATTGATAAAATGGTCAAAAGACTTGTGAATATTATAGGTAAAGGAAACCTCACATCACTAAAGAATCAAATCCATGTCACTACCTTTGTTATATGTCCCAATATGTGTCGATCGTCAATCCTGATGCTCTAATTAACAAAAATTTTCCCAGAAAAGGACAAAGCGTCAGAAGAAAGCATGAGAAGAAATGACAAGCAATTCTTAAGATACCTTCTCAGCATAGGCAAGGGCTCTTCTTTCATCCTTCTTTTCCCACAGTAATGATAATGCAACAAAAGCTTCAGGTCTTGCAGCATCAACATTTAGCAAATCATGAACCAATTTGTTTAATTTGGATTGGTCGGACTTTATATTCAGAAGCATTGCATACTCATCCATGTAGGTCATTACACATGGATCAATGGAGCGGACCTGAGATTCTAAATGAAACCTAATTTTATGAAGGCAAACCACTTCATATACAATTATGTTCTAATATTGTAATCAGGATACCTTTTCAAAGTTCATGATTGCCTCTTCATTCCTTCCAATAATAGCTTCAACCTTGATGCACAAAGATTAAAAGAAAATAATATGAACATGGATACTTTTAGGTAAAAGTAAAAGACTTGAAACATGTCATCTTCCATTTCATTAATACTGTCAGGTCACTTCAAAAGAATAGAGTTTTCTCAAGAAAATCATAAGATATAATGTAGCACAAGTGACATCTTGTATGCAAGGAAGGCATGCTAAGAAGATGATTACCCTCACCAGTCACAGAGTAGTAATTAATGTTACTAATCTGTAATATAACTAACCTTGGCAACTTCCAATAATATGTGCACATTGCTCGGAAAACGTTGCAAGATATCAGAGAAATGTTCAAGCCCGCCTGCCAAAGCACAAATTAAACAAACTATATTCTAATATAATTAAACTATTGAGGTACTCTTGACTAACGCATATGTATTATCAATTTCCCAATCCAATTAAACAACAAATCGCGCCCAAGTAATAAAAGCATATTACTTTAAGCTCCATTTGACAACGCTTACAGGCCGAAAAGAAAAATAACAGAAATAAGGCTGGGCGAATACATCTATTTTTTCAATGTAGCATTCAGGTTGCTGCACCCTGAATTATCAATTGAGATTAAAGCAATCTACAAGTATAATTACTTAAATCAATGAACTAGGGAACTTGCACGAGTGTCTTGCCTGATGATCTAGAAGACCAGAACGTGCAATAAATAAGGTGTGACGACCTAGAACATGAGTAGCTTGATGATATCAGTGTCTTGCTTGATGTTACGAGTGTCTTGTTGATGATCTAGAATGTGTGTCGTATTTTCCAAAGGTTCCCAAATAGAATTAAACTTTACATTACCATCAGAAATCATAGAGTTAAGCAACCAATGCAATTTAACCACCTCTTGAAAGAATAATTTAACAATGAGATGCATCAGTCAACTAACAACATAGAACAAAATGTCCCCCTTACAAAATTGGACAACTAAGTAATAATTAGTACAGATGCGAACAAGTGTGATCCCTATAAGAAGTAGGGTGATGACTACAAACTTAATCCGTATAGGGAAACCACGTGAGACAAGTAGGGCTATGGGCCTATGTTTTCATCAAGCCCTATAGACAAACTTTTTGTGTATGTGCATTCCCCGTTTCGTGCAAACATCACCTAGTTTAAGACACAGAAGATGTTGAACAACATTAGACACACGGGTCAACGAGTAGCTTTAGATAACAGACTCACATGTGTGGCGAGGCCATGAGAAGATGTTGTGTGATGGGTAGTTTGATGTTATGAGTAGTATGGTGTCATTAGTGTCTTGACAATATAAAACAAGTGCTACATTTTCCAAAGGCTTTTCCAAATAGCATTAAATTTTAAACTACCATCAGAAAGCAAGAGTTAAGCAACCAATGTAATTTAACAACTATTTAGAAAGAATAAATTAGCAATGAGATGCATTAGCCAACTAACAACATAGAACAAAATGTGTCATCTTATAAAATCGGTCAACAAAGTAACCATTAATGCAAATACGCACAAGCTTGATTCCTTCCAGCAAGGCGTAGAGCACTGTCTACAAACTAATCATTATAGGAAAACTACATGAGATGAGTAGGGTTATAGGCCTACGATTTTAGTCATGACCCTATAGACAAACTTTTGTGCACCTGCATTCCATGTTTTCGTGCAAACATTGCCTAGTTTAAGGCACAAATGAGGCCAAACAACATCATATGTATGGGTCCATAAGCAACTTTAGACGATGAACTCATATGTGCAATGAGGCTATGAGAAGGTGTTGTGGTCAGGACAGCTCAAACTACGAGCCAAAGGGAGAGCTAGCGGCACACGAAAGAATTGAATATGCAGAGTGTGCAATCGAGGTGCAATTTGTGAGCTGTAGCAAGAGACAAAATCTATGGGAGATGGAACGCATGTGGGAGACAAAGCGTGACATGGAATCTAACTTGCGTGAGAAGTGTGTATACGCACATAGACTTTATAAAGACACGTAGTGGGCGAACTATAAGATAGTGATGCGAGATTAGATGTCCTTCAATCAACGTGCAGAAATGGGAAGTGCAAGAAGACTTGATTTATCAGATCAGTCAAGGAAGATTTACTTTTTTTAAAATTTTGATGAAAACTCATGAAAAAATTAATAGAATTAAAACTCTAACACTAAATTGATGTTGAACTTGTTAAAGGATGGGGAGAGATTAGAAAAAGAAAGATGACAACAGAATGGGAAGAAAACTAGAAGATAAGAATAAAAAAGATTGTTTATAAATAATATATTCATCCAAAGTTGTCTATTAAAAAAATCAAGAGCTTATGTTTAAAACTTTTGCCCCAAACTAAAGAAAATAAAAGGATATGAAACTAAATGAAAATTTAAAATAGTAAAACTGATGCTAATTAATTTCCCCTACTTTTAGGATAAATGAAATAACAGCAAAAATACAAATTAATACCTATTAATTTTGAAATGCAAATTAATTCATTCAATTTCCTTTGCACCTCAGAAAAGTATACTGAATGTCATCAATAGGCGATTTCCATCACTTGAGCTAATACTGAATGTCTCGAGCTTGTTCGCCTGGTTTTTTCGCAGCCTCAAGCTAATATTTTTGAATCACATTTTTTTGGCAACACAAACTTTATTCTTGTTTTTAATAAAAAAAAAACTTTATTCTTGTTTTGTACTTCATGCTAGGTAATGAAACATATATGAAAGAATTGTATCATTACTGTGATCTATTCAAAAAGTATAATGGTTGGTGTTTCCCTGTCAATGATTTTTTCCAAAGCAATTTACAAAGTTCATTGGCTTTTCCCATAATGAAGTACTCACTGACAACTTTCAGTTTATCAGAGAAGTCACTGTAACTTTGTCAATATCAAAGACTCCTGAAAATACCTTTGTAGTCATTTGATGCAATGCAGCAGTGGGCTTCAATGTACCGCTGTAAGGACAAGAGATATTAGCAATGATGAGTAGAAATGCTGCTGATAAAAGGTAGAGATATTCAATTTTAAAGTGGTCAAGAGGGGTCGCTTTACAGAAAAAAAACAAAGATGCAATAAAATTAACAAACTAGTTTCAAGATCTTACTATTAGTACCACTTGATACAGAATGCAATAAAATATTGCTCAAGCAAGACGACAAACTAAAAAGAAATGAGCTGATCTGTAAAAAAACCTAAATGAAACGACAAAAAGCAAGGAGCCTCTAGATTAGGGGTGAGAACAATCCAAGTTCGAACTGAGCCAAGGTCAGCTCAAGCTCAAATTAAAAAAAAAATTGCTGGCTCAAAATCTTCTTGTAGCTTGAACCATTTCAAGTCAAGCCAACTCGAGTCGAACTTACTCGAGCCTCGAGCCGGCTTGAGCCAATTTCAAGTCAGCTCATTTTTTTATTTTATTATGATTTTGTTTCAATTTAAGCTCTGAGAGTATCTACATAAATGTTTAGGCATATAAATCGTAAGTCGATAGAAACTCTAGTACGGAAAGTTAGATTATTGAATTTTCCCCAAGTAAATAGAGGAAGAGGAAGGCCAAAAAAGACATAACAAAAAATCATAAGATATGATCTTGCATATTTAGAGCTATTTGAAAATTTGTTATTTGATAGAATGTAATGGAAATAAAGGATTCATATAGCCGACCCCATCCAGTGAGACAAAGGCTTGGTTTGCTATTATAGTTGTATGATTTTATTTCAATTTGAAAGAAATAATCTTGCCTTTTTATAGACCTTTCTTCCTTTTCAAACTCACAATGTGGGATTAAATTATCCCACTTTTAAAAAATTTTAATTTTTTGAAACGAATGATGCGATTTTTAAAGATGAAACAAAGAGATTTCGAACCCTCAACCTCTCATAAAAAGCCCAAGCAACCCATCTACTAGGCCAAGTTGCTCATTACAAGTATAGTGGGTAAATTATCTTATATGTTAAATATTTATGTAATATTATTTTCTTAAAATCGATCCTAGTTCAAGCAAGCTTGATCTGATCCGGTGCGAGCTCAAACTCGGCTCAAAAAACTCTTTGAGCCAATAAATTGGCTCGTGAGTCGACTCAAAAATTTTGATTTGAGTGTGATTCGGGCTAAAAATCGAGCAATTTTCGAGTGGTTTTGATCTTCAAGCTATACTCTCACTCCAACTCCAAATAAAAGTGAAAAGTCACTTAAGAGGGCCTGGTAAAAAAAAAGATGAGAGAACAACGATGGGAGATTCACATATCCAAATAATAGCTAATGCAAGAACACACGGGTCTTAGATTTAGGTTTAAGCAGTAAAACTTAGAACTCATCAATAGTCATAAACATAGATCATGAAAGACAGTAGATCTCGCCCATATTCACAGTAAATATCTATTTTTTGGATTCATTCCTCAAATTATGGGGAAAAAAAGGTAAAAAAAAATGTTTTCTTACTGGACAACCAACCATATGCAAAGTAACTCCCATGCAATGATCTTGCTAGGAAACTCCATACTCATCACCAGAAATTCCCATGCCATTTCTCATTAATAGAACATCATAACTATAATGCATATTTATAAGAAAACACTTGAATAAATTCAAACAAAATAACAAATCAAATAACAAACAAACAAATAAAGAAATTACAATAGACAATGGAGTGAAGAAGTAACTAAATTAAAACAAGAGTTTCAACATGTGTCATATCTTTCTGTTTTTTATATACCAATAGTATATACTAAGAAATCACTTTTAATTAGAGTAATAGAAGGATATTGAGAAGATGTATTTATTTAAAGTAAAAAACACCATACACACAAGAAAAAAAATTTGAGTGACTCCGCAATTTGTTCCAATTTAGTGCCTTGGACCATGTCATGCCGTAGCGAATAAGGTCAAATCAAGTACTATCTTGAGGCGGTGGGAAAATTAGCACCACGCATATAAGGCTGCAATTATATTGCAACCGCAAATCTCCCTCAGTGATAGCTTGAACTTTTAATCCACTCCTACTCACCGGAGAAAATAGACAAAATTGGAAGTTTGGTTAAAAATATTATAGTTGAATAACAAGAATAATAACCTAAAAGCATAAGATTGTGAGTTTGTGCACCAGAATCAATTTTGCAATCTAACATTCAATACTATACCTAATTTTAGTTGGAAAGTTGGGTAGGTTGGTCATGAATTCAAATTACATGAGGCTTTTCAATAAAAATTCACATAGACATTACTGGAAGCAATCTTTTAGCTTTTCTGCTTGCCCTACAAATTTCCTTGCATCCTCATCAATTTCCCTATCAGAAAATTCAATGTTTTCCAATCTTTGATGGGTATGGCTATAATCGAGTCAAGTTCAAGCTAGATGGTATACAAAATGTGAACTCGAAATTACCAAGTCCAGCTCAAATTTCGCTTCAACTCAAGATTTTTTTTTTCTTTTAAAATTTAAACTCAATATGTATTAGAATCAAACTGGCTTAGATAGAAATCATTCGAGGTCAAGCCGACTCAAAAGGCATTTTAAGTTGCCTCAATTTGAGTATATTTACATTCTTTTAATGATAATCACACATGAATATATACAACAAATATAAAAACATATAACAAAATAGAAACATTTATTTAGAGCTAGTTCACGTTTATGTCAACCGAGCCAATGCTGGCTTGAACTCAAATCAACATGAAACCCAAGCTCGAAGCTCAACTCGAATTAGATTAAATTGATCTTTAGTCAAGCCCAAATTTGGTAGATTTCAAGCTTCAAGCTATTTTAACAGCATCATAGATGGGTAAGTTACATTTAGTAGCTTCAAAACACATGAACTAGAAATCTTTCCAATTGTTGTTGAATTCCATATTCATGAGATTTTGTTTTCTATCAACACTGTTGGCCCAAAGGTTTTCCAAAAGAGGGGAGGAGAGTGTGAATTTGGGAACAATACAAATTTAATCAAAGTAACTAGAGTAGCAAATGTTTAGAGAATAAATATTATCCTTGAAAGTACCTTTTTCAACTTTTCAATAAAATAATTTGATAAAAAATTACTTTTTATATAAAAACAATGAAGGCAAAGTTAAAGAACTTCCAATAAAGTAGTTTGGCTAATTCTATTACTTTTAGTTTGGATATTGTAGTTTAGCTAACGATCAGGATATTAGAATTTAAATTCTATTTCTTTTAATATTAATCCACTATAATTTCTTTTGTTGCCCATAATACACCACAATTAGTAATTTCACTTTATACATAACTACATTAGATAGAAATATCTTTAAAAGATTCTCTTGACTCTCAATCTTAAATATATCAATCTATTCTTCATTAGCTTCTCTCTCAGATTCCCTTCATATTGTGCTAAACCTACTATATCTTATGCAGGAGTCCGTTAGAATGGATATGATAGGCAAAACTAACAGTCCATATAAGCAAAATAATAAAGAATAAATATTAAAATTGAATAATTAAATAAAATTGCACAAACATGCAAATCAACATACATAATTATTGTGATACCATTCATAGGTATATATATCAAAGCAAATATGGGGTATAACTATTAATAAAAGTAAGTTTACATATAATTTCATTTCTTATTAAATTGGTTTTACTTTGAGCCTTGGTTTCTTGGTTTACGCCTCAACCGCTTTTCTAAAACTTTGGATATCGTTGCGTCATATCAGCATCAAGAATCTCATCAATCAAAGCCCTCAACAGCGAAATAGTCATAGTCTTCAATAGTAGGTTAGGGATCATCACCCCTCGTGAACAATTCAAAATTGTCAGCAGACACCATCATGTCATTATCATATATAGCTCGAGCTAAAGCAGAGATGTAAATGCAACAAGAAATATTTTCTTTTTAATATTCATTATCAAGTTTAAAGCTTATCAATGTATAATGAATATCAAATATTAGCTGCCACTTTAAGGCTCACACAAGCTTCCACCTTAAGCCCTCTTCGGTTCATTCCATATATATTTCATTTAAAAATCACATAGCATTGAGGATTCATTACAATGCATAAATCATTTTAGCTTCACAATATACTATAAGTTGTTTTAAAGACAACATGAAATTATAACTTTGAGCCCCGTTTGTGTAAGAGTTTAAAATTAACCTGGTTTAATTTTAACCAGGCATATCACATCACACATAAAATTTAATATTAAAAATTAAATTTATTTCACATCCTACACATATTAATAAAATAATAACTAACTTATATCACATCCCTCACATATTCCAACATAATAACTAACTTTATATCACATCCCTCACATATCTCAATATAATAACTAACTTTATTTCACATCATTCACAATTTTCAATAAAAAAATATTTCTATCCAAATTTAATTTTAACCTTCTTAAATTTAACCTTACAAACAAACACACCTAATAGAATACCACACAAATGGTAGAATTAAGTTAAGTTACAAACATAAAACTTATAAAACAAGTAAACTTTCTGAAAGTTTCATAATTTTTGGAGTTCATTTCAAAAATATAAACTTATTAAATTCGCAAGTTGTCATATATTGTTTTTAGGACTGCAGTAAACTAAATTGGAGCAATGAAATCATCACTTAAATGACAAAACTAAACCGAGCATAAAACATAAAACTTTTAATTAAATAACTCGACAGTCATTATACCAAAATGAGCTTAATTCGAATTCAATTTTCCAACCTATTAACCCCCACACTAAAATCTATCAAAATTGTAGGATTCATTGGTAGGTTTAAATAAAAGATTAAAACTTAGTTTTTGTTCAAAACTAGCAAAGGGTGTAAACACAAAAGTTGTTATACACTTCATGAAGAACTCATCAACTAAATTTTATACAATTTGAATCTCATTTGGTAGACCAAAACAATAGCAAAAGGTAACAAAAAATCCAATACAAAAGTTTAGCATAATAAGGTCATCCTTACCACAACTTAATAAACACTTTTTGTTTTTTGATACTATCATAAACACAAATTTTAAGGGGAAGTATCATCACACAAACACTTCTATAAGTACCACCTTTAGGCTAAGGAGCAAACCAAGATCTTTTGTGGGATAAAAACCAACCTAAACTTTTTACAAGCTCAAGTTCTTAATCTCTATTGAATCTTTTTCTCAGGCCATAAATCCAAATGCATGGAAACTTTTCTAGCACCAAGTTTCTAACCTATGAAATCTTTTACGGAATGAGGAACTAACCCATACAAGGTGTTTTAGCTAGGCTAGCTAACTTGAAAATACAACTCTCTAAGAAGCAAAAAAATACTTAAGGAGCATTAATATATAGTTAGTAATGCCATGAACAATGAAAGTAAAACCTTTGTTATAAATTAAACTGATTATGAGTTAAAGAGAAGAATAATGCAGAGAAGAATAATGTGGAGAAGAATAATCCAAAAAAATCAAATAATCTTATTATAGAAGAGTTGGAAAATATAATGTTCAATTAAAATCAAAATCCTTTTCAAAACTAAATGAAACATTAAATGCGTCTTTTCTCTTAAAAGAACAAACACAACCAACAAGAGTTCAACACTAAAAAAGTTATGCAAGAATACAACCATAGGGAATGTATACAAAAAACAAGAGAAAAGACTAAGAGAGAGAGATTAAGCACTTAGAAATTAAATAATATTCGTTTGAGCATCATAAGTCTTTAAACCTGGGGTAGAGAGAAGGCTTTAAAACTTTAAAAAACAAGCAAGTGAAACCATGAATGGTTCGCCTCACTCCATCTCCAAGAAGAAACAAGGACCTCAACACTTAGAAGAAGATAGGGAAATGAATGCTCAAGTGTTTTTGGCTCACTCCATCCTCTATGAGTTGTTGTGGAGCTATTTTTCATTTGGGTGACAGATAACATTCGATGTAATATTTTTCTTTTGGAATTTATAAAAGAATTGAAATAAAGTTAGTTTTATTTTAGGATATATGTAGGAGGTAAAATAAAGTTGATTTTAATATTAAAATTTACATAAGAGTTTAAATATTATTAGTTTAATATTGAAATCTATTTATGATGTGACCAGTAAAATTTAATTTTAACCCACATTAAAATTAATTTGGCAAACAAACAGCACAAAGTAAAAATGGCTTGGAAGTCTAGTAGAAGACAAATACTCTCATTGGAGGAAGGAAGAGGGTTTGTGAAATTTTAAAATGGTCCTCAACAGATTAAAACCATTTAATGGGTCATATCTTCAGTAGAAGACAAAATAGACAAAGAGAAGGATGCTTTGAGAAATTTAAAGATAAACTTTACAAGATTCAAGGTATCAAAAAGTTGTTTCTCTTCAATAGAAGAAAAATATCGCCAACAATTGGTAGCTTGGAGATAAAGGCAGTGAAGATATGTCATGACACTTTGTCCCAGAGATGATCAAATAGGCCATTGGACAAAAGTCTTAACTGGAAAACAAATGGTCAAGGCTCATCTTTAAATAACCAAATAAAATAATCCAACTTAATCTTAAGAAAGAGTAACTAAAATTTATCAAAAAGGTATCCCGCATTCATAATTTAAGTGAGATTAGAGAGTGCCCTTAGAGAGTAAAACAAGTGCTTAGGTCACATTTTTGCTGGGAAGAAAACGGTTAAGTATAAATCCGTTCATTCAGACTAGCAAATGAAATAATGCTAAGTACCGCGACACATGAAACAATGAAAAGAGACTATGTGATACATTTTTTACTTTCTCCAAAGGTTAAACCTGAGTCGGAAAATCATTTTCAGCCTCAAAACAAATTTGTCAAAGAAGAGGACATGGGTAGGTGGAGATCAGGCTAAACCACTTTTGTTGATCTTTCACAAGAGAAAAGACTTCATCACTTGTGTACCAAGCGAAGTCAAAATATACTTGAAAATTGGCTTAATATGCTACCACTGAAAAATAGAAGAATTGAAATTTTAAGTCACTATGAGTGGATGAAAAAAATTAGTTTCAACTGTTATAAATAAAAAAGGACTGGATGGGTCATTTTTGTCTAAGAGCCAAACCAACCCATCCGATTTATTTTCACAATCAAATGAACTGTGCTACCTTCTCAAAGACAAAGGAATTTGTTGCAGTTTTTGCCAAAAATTATGCATGAGAAAAAAATTAACATAGTAAAGGTTCTCTATATGAAAAGCTTAACAAGAAAAACATGAGTAAAGATCTCCTGGTAATGAAATTAGAGTGATGAATCAAGTAGGAAAAGCATTCAAAAAAATTATGAAAAGCTAGTGAAATCATAGGAATGGTTTCCTGATTTTTTTTGAGTTAAAGCATCGTATAAATCTTGGTAATATTCTATGTGTGACAGCCTCGGACCAAAGAGGACGGAGAGTGATTGCCAGAGTAATATTCATATGATTGAATCGGAATCATTTGAGGAAAGAGCGACCCTTGGCAGGCTTCTAAGTGGAGCGACATAGGAATGAATCGTCTCACATCAGAAAAGGAGAAGAGTTTCTAAGCTGTATAAATAAATAACATGATTCCAAAATATAAATACACTTTTTAAAACAATACCGTAAGGCCAATGATAGGACACTCTGTAATTAAGCGTGTTTGAGTTAAAATAGTATTGGGATGGATGACCTTCCTACGAAATACTCAAGTCACACAATTCCCGAAAATCAAAAAGGACAATACTTGCATATTTGAATCATGGGATGTTACAATGTGCTAGAATAATATACTAAGAAAATAAAAAGATTAAATATGAAGCTTTGTTCTTTCTTAGTCTTGAACTTTGCACATTTCCAATAAGTATGAAATGTGTAACGTTCATCTATCGTAATGTCTTCAACAATTAAGCTACATAGATTAAACCTAGCTACACACTTAAACAAATAGTACTTGTCCAAAAGTCTAAAGTAGTTATTATCATCAAAATCAACAAGCTTTAATTCCCTTTATTTTCCTTTAATGGGTCTGTTGTTCTCTATTGTTAAATAATTATTTTCTTGAATTATTTAATGATCCCTCCTATCCCAACTGTTCATTCAACTCTAAACCCTAAATGTACATCAAGGGCTGTTAAAATAGCCAGAAGCTCCAAACTCACAGATTCGAACTGAACTGGACTAGATCCTTTTTTTAAAAATTTTCTAGGCTTTAACTCAAATTTTCCTAAAATTTTCTAGCTCATATCCTGTTGATTTTGCTACCACACTTAATCTGACTATATTTCTCATTTTCTCTTAATTACAAAGATCCAAGATGGAAGTCAATGTAAATCCAGTTCAAACAGACATCACATTCATGACAACAAGATGTTTAACTAGTATCTATAGAACAAATAACAACATTTTAGCAAATAAAAAAGCATGTATGTATGCATTTCTAAGTGTAAGAGAGACTTATGTTGATTTACAATTTAAGTCAAAAATAGGTTCACAAAATGAATCATCCCCATGGCATAACAATGATGTACACAGAAAACATCATGAATATGCAATTAAAACAAAACAGAATTTCCACGTAGCCAGTCTTACATGTAACCAGCGAGTGGTATCCCAATGATCTAAAAGGGACCTTCCTCGGTTTGGTGCCTGAAAATAGTCAACAAATAATTTGCAACAATTCAACCAACAAAACATATCAAAATGATGCTTTCACTGCATCAATGCATATCTGGATCTAGCTAACTGCATAATAATGCACGTAATCAGTTAAAACTAATTCTAGCGAGGAATTAGAAGATGTGTGTGGGTGTGTATGTACATATATTTAAGTGAAGACCATATCCAAATCTATCAAGTTAAGTACAGCAAAGAACAGAGAAACACATGTTTTACAGACGACATCACCAGATTATAAATAATGCAATACAATCCACTGGGGAGGGATCACAAAGTAAAGGATTCCAATAGATCAACACATTCAGAGAGGAGACCCAGTAACAATATGAATACAGATTAACACTACCAGAATTAAATGAACAATTAGAGAAGAATAGATGCTTCAATGAAAAAATTCAAGGCTCAATAGAAACTGTATCTGCAATGATTTCAAATGGTTTCTTGATTGAATTAACCTAGCATAAGTTGGCTGAATAAAACCCTAAAGCAAACTTCCTGAATTTTAGTAGACAATGGGCCAATGGCTTTCAGCCACTCCATGCATTTTAAAGTGTTAGATCATTCGCACTTTTGCCATGGGTGTAATCTGAAGTTACACGGTAACAAAATTAGCCTGAGCTCCAAAAATTATTTAGGACATTTTTACTCTTCCTAAACATATAGAGTGCTGTTCAACTTTTTCTTTCAACTATGCCATTTGTAACACACCTTGAAACTGTCAAAAAAAAACAAAGAATTCCATTTGATTCACAAGCTTGTGAAAATTATCTGAAGTATAATTGCCTCCTCAATCGTTCCATAAACCAAAATTTAACAAGCACTTCTATTCAACAACTACTCTGAAACGTTTAAAACAACTGAATATAGCATTGGTCTAACAATAAAATATGCCTAATCTTTCCATAAAATCATCAATAAACAACAAATAATTGTGGATTTAGCAAATCGGAGGACTGATCAATTCGCATCAACATACAATTGCTTAAGCACTTTGTTTCTCTTCGAAAGGTTTCCTTGCATAATTGCAAAGTAGACCTATTTTACCATTAGGATAATAAAGATTGGAAGACTATTCACAAAACTTCTTTTGCGAACTTATTTTCCAAAGTTTACGTGATCAAATCTACTAATACCATAATTGTATTTGCATTTGCTTTCAAGCACTTTGGCACCTAGATTTGAAAAATAACAGGGAGTACCAATTATTGACACCACACTAGTTTGGTCATCTTTAAACAAATGCACTTGTCATGCATAGAAATTTCATATCCTTAAATAAAAGGTAATTCAAAGTCAAAAATATTATTCAATTGAAATTTTTACATATACTGCTTTGAAAAGCAGTATTTACCTAAACACCCAAGCTTCATGTTGAACCTTTTGATTTTAGTGATCACAATTAATTTAGTTATTATGGGCTTATCCTCTTGTTTAGTATGTTAATAGAATTATATCATCTAAATTGAGGATTAAGTTTCAAATGAAGTCCAAGAAAAGCTGGACCATATTGGTTTGGTATTAATGTACATGTTTGCATACATATATATATATATATATATTTATGAATTTATGCATATTAAGAAATAAAAGTTAATCGTACCAACCATAGTTAATTAGCATAAGTTAAAAAATAGTATATTAGTAATTATAAAATAAAAAACAAGGTATAATAGAAATTTTATGAGTGTTAAAAGGTGATTTATAAGTAATATTTAATATTTAAGCGATATGAGTGCAATGTAAAGCTTAGAAGGTAATTTATACGTAAATTATAAAAGTCAAATGGTATGTATGTAAATACAGCTTTTCAAAGTGATGCATAGGTAAATACCCCCATTAACTTGAATGATTGTATAAGAGCATCAATTTTCAAGAGAATTAAAATAGATCCTTGTCTTTGTTTTTGACTTCGAAATAATCTCAAAAAGAAGCTATTGTTCTTCCCAATTCCATAAAGTTGTTTTTGTTACAACACATATAGCTGTTCCATCAATTGTACAGAAATCCATATTGTCATGTTCAAGTGCTAGTGGAAGGGTCAGCTCTTCAAATTTAGCCTTCTGTTTCAAATTTCTAGCAGCATTTTGCATACAAAAGCATAGTGACCATATCTGTAACTACAATAACGTCAAACATAGGCTTGTCATAAAAACTTAGTTTAAGCACCACTGATCACCTTAACTTTTCTTTCTCTTAATCACCCTCTTGATGAACCGTGGTTTCTTATTAATTGAAAGAATTGTTCACCCCTTTTTCATGGTTACAACCACAAAACCTAACCTGGACCTCTCAATTCACTCCTATATAATGATTAGTTTTCATTGCAAAGTATAAGCTTCACTTGATCAACTACAAATGTTAAGTTTTGTTGAACCTATCCTCATATGCTTGCATTGTCTCCCACAATTAGTAATTGCTTAAAGTTTTAAAATTCATAGTTTCTTCAATTGCTTCTACAATTCACTCTGACATACAAAACAACTGCATGAGAACCTTGCACAGCTTTGCCTTCTACCTTCATTAATTGCCTAAGTTATTCAGAAGTATTCTGAGTTCAGCTCTTTCTTCATTTGATGATTTTTGAATCCTTGCAGTTGCTTGGAGGAAATGGTCATTGCGACTTAAAACATATCATCCCCAACGTCTAATAGAATATTTTAGTGGAAGATTAGGTTGTTCCTTCGATGGCTCTTTCCAAGCCTCCTATTGAGTTTGATTAAAAGACATCTTCAAATTAGAAAATCAGGTTTTGTAGCTTCTCTCCACCAACCCTCAAACTCCTTATTCACCAAGGATGGCATCTACCTAAAGCACCCAACTGCTGATGTTCCTATTGCTGAAGCATTGATATTGTTTCCCTCTATTGAAACAACCTCGCTCAAATACCAATTTGATGCAAGTTTTTGAGCAACAAAAAAAAAAACAAAATATGGCATAGGTGTAAGATCAAAGAGAAACTTCAACCATTTTGTTTTCTCATCCTTTTTCTATTCCTTCAAATTTGTAAGATTATCTAGACAAAATATGAAGATTCTAAAGCATTGCCTTTGGAAACTTTCCATGGCATTTTTTTTAAATTAAAAAATATTTAAAAATTATTTTGTATTTTTTTACACAAAATTCAACATTAAATTAGTTCATTTCACATCTCACACAATTCTTCATATATCAATCAACTTTGTTTCATATCCTATGCAATGTTTTACATAATCAACTTTATTTCCCATTATTTCGAAATTAGACATACTTTTTTTCCTCCACTTTTTTCCCGAAGACCAAACAGCCCCTAAAACTATTCAAAATCGGTATAGTATGCATTTATATAAAATGAACTTTAAAATAAGATTAAAATTGATTGAAAACTAATGCCCGAAGATCTTTTTGCAAGAAGGGCAACACTCACATAAATTGATCACAAAGGTCATCAGAAAATTAAAAATAACATTCAATACATTTCCATGATATTCAAAATATCACGTTCTTGACTAATAATAAAAGGCCAAAAACAGTACTAATCTGAAGATTTCTGAATGCCAAACATAGACCATAGCTAAATTGTTCGATCACAAACCTGAGGAAAGAGTAATAGGATTTCCTTAGAAGAAACGCCTAATTCAGCCAAGGCTGTAATAGCCTCTAAAGCATGAGGACAATGCCTGCGAGGTAAGGGAACCAACAGTAAGCAAGAAAGATAAATGACGTGAAAGAATAAGCATTTATGATTGCAACAGCACAAACAACATCAAAATATGTTCTTTTATACAAACAATTTTAACAAAAAGCTTATACTGTCCACTTATAATCTTCCATGTGGAATCATGCTAATGGGCTTAAAAGCCAACTTCATATTAGCAAAAATTGTCCACTATATCTGACATATCAGCAACAGCCTGCAAGTCAAAAGGGACTTTTTATGGTCCTATCTCCCAGAAAATGAAGGTGCCTTAACCTATTATGCGATGTTATCATCAACATAGAGTTCACAATGACATAGAAGATAGTAACAATAAAGGTAATCAAGTGTATTGTAGAATACCATTCAGAAAAAAGATGACATGGTTAGGTGCTTTAGAGCGCATATGACCCACATAAATTGGCCACCAAGGGATTTTGATAAGGCAGTCTAATGACAGAACAATGTAGGAATGCTTAGGGACTGCCACCTAGTAAATCCAATCATCCACTACCAAACAATCCAACCAATGAATTAAAATGAACACCATGCTTCTCAAAAATCTTTGACAAATAAATGCAAGTAATGTTGATGTAACCTAGTTCCAACTTAAACATTTACATGCCTCTTGTCAAGTTTCCTCATGGAACATTATACAACCATATAGAAACTCAAGCAAGGTAGCCATGTTTCCTCGAGTAATTCTAAAAATGTAGCACAACACACCAATTTGGATTTACATAAAATAGATGATAACCTAGGCACATAATCAAAAAGACACCTCTTGTTTTTGGTCTGGAAGACATGAACCAGGAATGGAAGTGGATTGGTTCGCAATTATCTAGGTTGGTCGGTGGTTATGCAAATATTTCACAATACGAAATCAAAAATACCAAGGCTGCAGTCACCATGGTGGTCCATGTTCATAAAGCTGATTAAGAAATAAATTCCATGCAACATTTCAAAAATAATGACAATAAGTATTCAACTAGTAGAATGAACAAAACAATTGTAAGTAATGGTTGGAATATAACCACAAAGCAAATGAGTCATATATACAATTCAAACAAATCATTTGACCTTAAGCAATCCTTGTAGCAAGAAACAGCACCCCGATTATTTCTAGAAATGCGATAAAGCTTGCCAAGTGTCAGATTCATTTTCAGCGTCCTTGCCTTCAATGGGATACCTTCCATCTGCAAGGATTATGTTTTTTCTAAACAAAATCATGATGCAAATAAAACAAAACAAGTCAATCATAGACACAAGGTTGGGGTAGTTATATGATGATGATGATTACGTTTTTTTTTCTAAATAAAATTGGGGTAGTTATATCATTCTTTGCTGAAATGTTAGTTTCAGTATTCAAACATAGACAACTAAAACAGGTCAAAAAACGTTATCATCATCATCCAACATCTACAGACACAAGGTTGAAAAAGAAAATGTTCAAAACGAAAGAAAAGTTAAATCTATCAAACTCCAAATATTGCCTGCGGAGGCCTTGTCTCTTTGTTAACTTCAATTTGTAATTTTCATTTTACTCCTCTAAAGGAAAGTTCATCCAGATGTACAGCCAAAAGAGTGCACATCAACAAGTCCTATACTTATAACACCCAACTAAACAATGAACAAACTTTGGATCTAAAGCATTACATCTCAAACATGATTTTTAAGCTCATGAAATTTTGTCATTGGAACTCAATTTTCAAGATCATCTTCAAACACTTCTTTATTCATAAGGATTACTCTTTTTAACAAGTCATTTCCTCTAAAAGCACCTCATTTTCAGCTTCAAAATCAAACAAAAACATTTTTTTCCTATATATCAATAACTTGATCTTTCATCATAGATGATTAATATGGCTCAACACGACATCTTGATCGACAAATTATCAATATATTCATGCCAGCTTCAACTCTATCTTCTCAGTAATCGCCACGAACACATTTTGAGGATCATCCATATATTTTCTAGTTAACAGCATGATATTGCAAGACAAAATAACTCTAATGCTAAACTGAAGCAGGACAAGCTACGGAAAACAAGATCCATAGTAGGAATGACTCCAAGGAAGAGAAAGGTCTATCAACCGCACACTAATAAGGCTCTAATTCAAAGCTCCAAAAAAGGAAGAAAACCATTATTCACCAGGATTTCGCAAAGATTGTTGCAAATCTATTGTTTTTTGTTTGTTAAATCTTCTTTTAATGAAAAACCAACTAACTGTAATTTCCTAGAATGGTAGTAAAAACTCACAATTATTTACGATTACCTCATAGTTCCTATCACTCCTTAAATCAATGAATTATCAATATATGTTAGTATCTTCTTATTTTGATCAAAAAGGAACTATTTTTCCGTAAAACCTCTATATTGTACTTTCTTAAGTCCTTGGAAGCCTATTAAATGAGTGTTTTATCTAAATTCATAGTAAGATATCATATTCATAACCAATTCAGAGAACCAAGATATGCTGATACCATGATTTACATTTTCCATAATCCTTAAACTAATCTGTCACTGAACAGTAAACAAGATTTCTATTATTGAAATAAAATAAGTGTTATTATGTGATTTTGATACAGAATATTAAACAACCAGCTATGAGATACAAATGATGCACTATAACAAAAATAAGTACGATCTTGATAAATGATATGATTCATCTTACTAAGATGGAAAACTAATAACGAAGAAGTCAAGAAATCGGGAAACCTCTGCAAGAGCAGCCCTGTTCTCATTCAGAGCACAATGGCAAAGAGCAATTTTGAATTTCACCTAGCAATTGAAAACAGAAACACATAAGAAGTTGACCTACAAAATCAAATACGATCTCCAATTAAAATGAATCCTCTTTCAAAAGGAAGCTTTTACCTCATTTTCATTAATAACTGAAATATTCATATTATTAGGGGATGAAGACCTATTCAATGTAGACAATGCAGTTCTAGCAGCAGTTGCTTGCTTAGGAATAATCTTGCAGTGTTGCAAAGCCTGTTTATACATGCTCTGTGTGAAAAAGGAAAAAGAAGGTAAGAAAATGTATTACAAAATAATGAAGCTCTACAGAAAACATGACTGAAAGATGGACAATAAAACTTAATCATCACTCTTAAGAGAAATACGCAAAGGATTACCTTCACATAAATTTTCCCAGACAATCTCAGTCAGCCTTTACAACCAATACAGTCTACGGAATTTCCTATGCAATAATATGCCACAATGCTAATAGAAATTTCCACCATCTTCTGCAGCAAACTTCACCTTCTTATGCGAAAGATGTTGAGCTCGGTACAGTCCCTTGACTGTATTCTTGTTTTCCCAAGGACGACCTCTGGGCAACGGATCTATGGGGGTCCCTTAGGGAAGAATTGGAACCTCCTTGCCCATGTTACCGGGGTACAGAAGACCAATAACCTACCTTCCACTTCTTCGTAGGGGTAGGATCTGCCCAGTAACCTACCACACAGACTCATCCTTCAAGAGCTTGATTAGAATTAGATATAAGCAATGGCGTTGGGGGTGACATGTGCAAGGACCAAACTGTAGGAGTTTACACCTCCACGAACTCCCTCTAGAACGATAGCATTAGGCCATAGTCTAGTTGGGACTTGTAGACGCAAACCATCCTTATCGGCGCGATGTTTAGACGATCTCCTTTCATTGGCGACACGACAATGATGGTGGGATTGCCCTTAAACCACCGTATCGTGTTAACACATGAATTTCTTGGAGGCATCTTAACCCTCCACGTGTCATTGGACTAAAGCGAGATAAATATCTCTATTTAGTATAAGAAATAAAGGCATCTATCCTTACAAGATAGTTTGTTTCTTAGCCAAATTTGTATGTCACCATATGCAAAGTCCAAGACCTCCTTGAGGTTAACCCCTTAGCACGACAAGCAGCATCTCGGGTCCAACGCTTGCTTATCTCCATCATATTTATCTCGCAGAAATTAAAATCTATTCCATAAGCATTGCCTATACTTCGGAATAGTTAAGAGAAACTCTTTTATCTCTATTCTAAATGTGTCACTCGAAAATCAGTTATAGCAAAATAACAGTCCCTCTAACCACTATGCCACATCAGCAATTTACTTGGGAAGTTAGTTATGTTGAGCCTATCTTCTGAGCTGTCATCCAGCTATGTTTGAGCTATTTTGCTAACTGACAGTGCTGATACAACTCCCCTCACAAGTACATTATCAACTCAAATTGGTCAACTAATTGATCCCATTATCTAACAAACCGACAAGTCCAAGGACATCATTTGTCAACATACCATAGGCGGATTCAAAGAAATGGATATTAGTGGTTACACTATAACCAACATCTCTGTTTAATCTCAATATCTATAAATACCATCCCCCATGTTCAAGGAAAGACTCAGCTAATTCTTCTTCTTCTTCCCTTTCTTAATTGTATTAGAGAGCTAATTCAAGGCTCACTATTGTTTTCTTACTTCATCATCACAAACCTTGATACTTTCATTTGTAAATTTCTAACATTAACATGTCGCGCTGAGGACTTCGTGGTTTGCAAGCTAGTTGGGGCCGTAGGCCTTGTCGTCTAGGAACATGGCCATAAGATCTTGCCATCCATACTTCTGTGGCACTGTTTCCTTTGCAAAATTCATAGGCGTCATCATTGCCAGAGAAGACAAGGTCGTTAAAGGGAGGAAGGCAGTAACCTAAGGGAACAAGAGGTGTAAAGGGGAGCACCGCCTCCCTTAACCCTTAAACCATAGGGTAATAATGACCCTCAGGGTTGCATGTCTTCCCATAGCCCATGTGTAAGTGAAATGGGTGGGCTGTCACATTGCACGTTCTTCGAAGCGCCGCCTAACACCTCACAAACAACGCCTTTCCCTTTGAAATTTAAAGAACTGCCCCCAACCTTGGGATTTACAATGTCCGCACATAACGTGTGCTCAAGACTAACTCAAGTTTAGGTGCAGCTATCCATGAGCGCATTAAATCAACACTCAAAGATGACTCTGAATTCAACAAAGGACGAAGGTATACAACAACAGTCAAGCCTTTATCCCACAAGGTAGGGTGGGCCAATGAATCTTTTGTTCCCATGGTACTCTATCAAATAGTAAATCCTTATTTAGCAACCTGAACTGTATCCCCCTCCTTAGTTGGGGCCTCTTCACCATCACTCTCGTCATCTATGGTGATGGCGGGCTCCACTCTCGCCTTCTTCTGAGGGGGTTCTTCTTCTCCCTTCGCCCTCTTCTTTTCATTCTTGCGGGTTTTGCCCCTGGACGTCAGGGCGACGGTCGTCAAACCAATGACTAAAAGGCTCTGGGTAACACCACCTTCTTCTTAAGGGGCTCCACCATCACCACCTTCCCCTTGCAGTACTAGTTGATGGGGAGCTTGTCGGCCTCTAAGTCATCGCTCGATAAGCTCCCTTCGTCACCGCCATTGCCCTTCCTCTTCTTCATCCTTATCCTCAGCCAACTTCGCGATAGCGGTGGCCCCCGTCACCTTCCACTTCCTCTACTTCAATCATTCCCAGTTGGTCGGCACCTCAACCAACTTCCACAGCGTACCCACCTTCCTTGACAAAGGTTTCTAGGTTTAGCCTCACATTGGCTAGGACCTGCATCGCCATCCCAACACGGTTGTCCACCTTGAACTGGGGCTCTTCGAACATCTAATTGATTGTCAACCTTGGGACAAGGTTCTCCAACCCTAGCTCCCATCTGATGAAGAAGTAGTAGCCACACTAATCAAAGTGGGAGCCAAGTGTGCTGGCGAAGAAGGCATCCTAGGTTCGCTTATGTTCAAGCAAGCCAAGTTATGGGCATTCTCCCGAAACATGAAGAGCACCCGGACGATCCGCAAGTTCCATGCCTTGCTGCTCTCCCTCAGAACATAGGCAAGGGCATAGATGAACACAGCTCCATTCGGTGATAGTTGCACGAGAACCAGCTTGTAGCCATTCAAGACCTCTACAAACTCTAGCTATGGAGGAAGTATCATCCCCATATCGAGGAAGATGCTATAGAAGAAGACATAACCTGTCGATAGTTTGTTGGGCCTGTAGTCTTCCTTCATCACCATAACCTTGAGTTGGAGGTTCAGATGGAAGGCGTCTGGTGGTGTTCATCACCTCATGGCACGCCATCAAACTCCAATGATGGTGGGACCAAATGGAAAATAGTTTCGGGAACCAAGGACTTGAATGAAGGATAATCAAATTTGTGGACTTGTGCGATATTAGCCCTAACCTTAATGACCTGAATGATATTTACTCGAAAAAATTATAATTTGGTGGGCATTTGAGGGATGTACAAAACTATTGGTAGAAATTCCAGTTAAAATTACAAGAAACGAAAGGCTCCCACCAGAGATTTGAGGAATGTGAAAGAGCAGAAAAGGCAACTTGTTTGTCCCATTCCTTCTGCAGATCTTTGCCCCGCAAGCACGACTATGCTCCCTTCCTTGAAAGGTTCAGGTCAGAACCAAACTAAGAGGAAGTACGACGGTGATGGAGCGCCCTTGCTACGGAAAAAACCCAGACCTGCTGGTTACAGTAGGGACCCTTTTTATACTAACCTTTTTCCTGCAGGTTTCGCTGCCGACGGTGAATTCAGTGCAAGATCGGGGCTGCAGTATCAACACCCAGCAGCTGACCTCAGGGGACTGCAACCCCGGGAACCTGTAGCAGCAGGTTTGGCTGCGGCCACAAGCAGCTGCTGCTGTAGCAGCACATTCTGCTGCTGTTACAACATCAGGTCAGCATTCTGCTGCTGCCGTTGCTGATGTTGTAGCAGCAACAGTAGCTGAACCTGCTGCGGTAGCAACCAAATCAGTTCCCGACGACGCCACAGCAGAAGCAACAGCTGCGCTCCCTGCAGCCGTTACAACGGGAAGCATTCCTGCAGCGCATCCAGCAACGATGGCTGGTCCGGCTGAGGGAAATCTTCTATTACCCTCTCGCAATACTCACTTGTTGAAGCTCTTCCTTGGCAACCTGCAATCAAGAGTCCAGAAAAATCCAGCTGACCCTCAGGCAATTAAATGGGTGGCGGCCTTGTACCACTCATGGAGAGCTCGCAACGGTCGCGTCCACAACAAACCTTTCCCGTTGCCTAGAGTTATCGCTGCACTTGTTTCTTTTAGCGAGGCCCAAGAATAACCTTCATCCAACGTGGGGAACTGGGATCCCAACAGCCTTGAAGGCTGTTGTTACCCCTCTGCATCCCATTGGGATCCCCCACCCCCACGATGGATTAAGGTGAACTTTGACGGCTCCGTTAAACAGAACGGTGCGGCAGGTGCAGGGGGGGTTTTGCGGGATCACTGTGGCAACCTTCTACTAGCGACTGGCTATAAGCTCTACACTCATGCCACTACTACAGCAGAAGCGACGGGAGCACTCATCGTGATTACATCTTATATATAATGGAAAAAAAAAGAATCAAACCATCAAAAACCTAATCCAACATTTTCTAATATCTCATTCATTAACTCGTGATCTCTTCAATCTCATTTTTTTATTTTTAAATAAGATCCTATCAACTTGATAGAGCGTAATGAAAACAAAGGATTCAAATAGCCGACCCCACCTAGTGGGATTAAGGCTTGGTTGTTTGTTTTGAAGATCCTATCAACTTCACGTTCAAGAAAGGAATACCAACTAGTCCCAATCAAATTCTTTAAACTAATAAATCAACTATGGAAAAAGAATGCAAAAAATGATGCATAATCATTTTCAGCATTAAAGGTAATCACTACCAGTGCCCGACGAAATTTCCTTGCTCCAAACAATGCATCACCCTGAAGAATCTAACCGAAAAATGTCTTTTATTAGTGCTAGAATTTGCAAGAGAATGTCAAGCATTATTATAAATAAACTTCAAAATTCAAAAGCTCAAAAACCTAAGAAGACTAAAAATTTGAAGAAAAAATGAAAAACTGCAATATTCTATAAGAATTGCAACAGCATTAAACAATATAATAAAGGCAAACTATGATTATGGACATCAATCTACATAAATAAATCATTAGTAATGCAAAAAGCATGAATTATGATTATTTCAAACAATAAGACTACAGATCATATCCCATAACTTAAAACTAAAATACTATTAGAAATAGTGAGCCAAGGGTATGAAATGAAAATGCTAGAATTGTTTGTGATCTGAACCTAAACTATTGGACTTATAATTTACCCCTTATAACTGACCATCCCAGACTTCATATTTTTCTCCTTTTACTTGGCCTTTATCCACACACACACGATAAACTGTGAAAGGGGAAGAAGAAAACCATGGGAAGCATGGAGCGAGCTGAGGCTTGCAAAGCAACTCAGAATTCAATTTTGCAAAGAAGTTTGGCAACCAAGTTTCTATCTGTTTTGAGAAAAAAAAAAAATCTATGTTTCATCCACTGCATCTGTAAGTTGATTTATCTTGGTTGGCATGTGTTGTTGAATGTACTAGATAATATTTAGCTTTAATGTTTCTGGCTAAATGTCTAATATGTTATTGATATACTTATAATCAATTCAAAACTGAGTATACTTAATGTGTAGTTAATATTATTGTTGCCTATTATATACTATTTCTGATTTTGTAAATGAATTGGTTACATGCTACTATAACATATATATATATAGAATATGTTCGGTGGGTTCAGATTCTAAGATGTAAGAAGATTTTTCATTTCATATGTTATGAACCATTGATTTACTTGCTTTCTATGTTACAGACTATATGCCTAGCATGTTGTCGATACCTGATTTTATACAAACTGAAATAGAATATAGCTAATGTTCATTTAGAAAATGGTTGAGGGTTTACTATATGTGTGTGCAAGTTATATATATGGTTCTAAAGTGCTGTTTTTAAGAATCTGAAATGTTTAGAACAATTTTCTCATATTGCAACAACATTTGATTGTAATCTAAACAAAGGAGGTATGATATGAGATGAAAGAAATGTTTTGACACTTTTCTCGTATTGTAAAAAAATTTGTTTGTAACATGAACAAAGGAGGTATGATATGAAAGAAACCTTTAGACTAACAGATATACCATTTTGACAACATATATGTATATCTGCTATCTACTTTTGATTCAGAAAAAAAAATGAAGACTAGCCAACGAATATACTCACCATGTGGATAAACCTCTTTGGTGATGGAGGTCATTCACGTGGGCCATGATGGGGTCTAGGAGAAAATTTTTGGCTAGGGTATATAAATTTGTTCCATTTTTAGGAAATTTGAAACCTCTAGCCGGTAAGTTATATGTTATCTATTTAGCTATATAGATTTGATTGGGTATATTAATTGCATTTCGTATGCATTTCAACTGCATGTGGCATATGGATATTTATTTGCATGTGCATTGAAATCTATGTTCATATGTTGTATGGAACTATGCTATGATTTGACTATTGATGCTAATTAATGATATATTTACTCTTAAATATAGACCTATGAATAACAATAAATTGTTGTCATGTATGTTACAATTATGATAAGCTTAGGTAATTATGTGTAATAATTTACATTGTTGTAAAGAGTCTTCTTATAGTTAGCTCACTCCTTTACACTAAAATTTTCAGGTTAAAAATTATACCGGAACTAAAGTTTTTTCTATCTTTCAGAAGCAATAGGTGAGCTCTTCTATGTAGGTTCTCATGCAGTTAAAAGTAACATTTTGAATATGTATATGGATATCATACGTATATATATTTTAAACATGTATATGTGAAAATGTATATGTGAGCATGTAGTTTGATACAAGTATAATGAGTATATTTAGAGATGTGACATTAATATATGCTTGATGGTGATGTATCAATGAAATAATGAATTTTTAGTTTGCTCTGAATGGTCATTAATGTGTTTAATGTGAAAGTCTGCTTCCATAATTAATTGACTGATTTGATTGATTATGACATGGGATTCATTTGTTGGATCTCGAGTCATGACATTACATCTTAAAATAAGAAAAAAAAGAATACTCAATTTAACACAATAATCAACTCGAACTTGGAAAAAATTTACTCAACACAAAGCAATCTCAACTCGAACTCGAAAAGTTAAGGATGATTTTGATGATTTATAGACCAACTAGGAAGGATATGATCAGAAGTGGTAAGAATCCATGGACTCCACTTGTGGTTCATAGATGATTGTCAAGTACAACACTCCAAACTCCACATTCCTAGGAACTTCTAACAGATAAAATTCACCAACATATCTCATAAAGGCAGATATTTTTGGGATACAGGTCTCACACAAGAAAACCAAGATGCGACCAAATTTCCTGTAGTATAACTTTGTATTTCATTTTGATAGATATCACATGTCGATTTGGAAGTGGTATCAGATAATATAAAATTGTCTTTACTAAAATGTGTGTCAAACTTTTTCCAATTAAATGAAGTTACATTATTCAAGGATAGGGAAAGCCAATAATCAGCATGATAAACAGCTGATTTTGATGGAAAAATGAATTATGGAGTACTTTTATAAGAAGATTCCAAAATGGAGTAAAGACAGAAAAAAAGACACCAACTTCCAAGTGGCACAATCAGTAGAATATAGAGGAACAGTGTGAAAGACACAATACAGTGCCATAACTAAGGCCCTGTTTGGCGTGATGACCAAAACAGGACCAAAATAGTACTAGTTTAAAAAATAAAAATAATAATAATAAATAACTTATTTTAATTATTTTACACAAATTTTAATATAAAAAATAATATTTTACTTCACATACTCAATAATTTTTAATAAAAATATAAACTTTATTTCACATCTTAGATCAAAATACTCGATTTGAATATTTTGGTCTAGAATGTGAAATAAAGTTGATATTTTTATTTTAAATTGTTGAGTATATAAAGTAAATAATATTTTTTATATTTAAATTTGTGTAAAATAATTTAAAATATTTATTTATTATTATTGTTGTTGTTTTTTAAATTAATACCATTTTAGTCCTGTTTTGATCCTGTTTTTGTCCTCGCGCCAAACAGGGCCTTAGACTTTGTTCAGCATTGGGACAAAACCAATCCAAATCCCTATTAACAAAATTCAATGAATATCTTATATTTATTTCATATCATACATAAGCTTTAATATTAAAAAAAAACTTTATTTTATATCCAACACAAATTTCAACCTTAAACTCTATTTGGTTGAAGGGAAAAAAAAAGATGATTTGAAAAATTTTGTAAAATTTTTTGAAAAATGTGTATAATGTAAAATTAAGTGAGTTGGTTATATTAAAAATTGTGTTGGATGTGAAATAAAGTGATTGTTTAATATTAAAATTTATGTAGGATGAAATATAAAATATTATTTTTTTAAAAATAAAATAAGATTTTTATTTGGGAGAAACTCAACCAAACGAGGCATAAAAATCAACTTTATTTCACATCATACATATATATATATATATACATAACAATAAAATAGTCAACTTTACATTACATCCAACACAAATCTCAATATTAAAATAACTTTATTTTTCTCTCCCTCTATCTTCAATAGAAGAAAAAAAAAAGAATAACTTTCCCAAAAAACATGCCAAACAAAGCCTTAGATGCATGGAAAGAGGATGACGTTTGTCCTGTATGCTTCGTTTCATCAATGTTCCATATTAACAATGGATGGTATCATCAGATTAGCACATGGCATAAGTTAAACATAAAAACCTAAAAACAAACATACATAGATGCATGCACTGATCTCTAATTACGAACCATTCAGAGACAGCAAAGAAACAAAAGTAATCCTCACTAATGGAGATATTAAATGGTTAAGTTTCATAATAAGCCTACCAAATTTTCAGCCTTCAGATATGGACTTGCTTCAACACTTGTAACAGCTGAAGAAACAAGAAAACATCCCTGGGGAAAAAGCCCCAAATTGATTATTCTGCTTCTAAACACAATCATATTAAAAAAATGTTTTAATTACAGAAAAGGTTATTTACTACATATATGTTTAAAAAAATTAAAAGGTAATGGTCCATGCACAAACAAATAGCAAGTATATCAAATTTTCTTCAGTAAACAATTAACTGGCTGTTGTAAAATTACTAAAATGCATGACATCCTTCGAGATAATGCTTATTTTAACCTGCTCACTTGTAATTCACACCAAGCTCTTCATCACCTAACAGTGAATGCAACAAACATATATTCTGGTTGATTAGGTATCAAGCAAAAGAGACATAATGGAACAGTAAAGAAATCAAAAGACTTCTAAACCAATTCAATTTGCCACTTTCCATGAAGAGTTTCATAAGTTCTTCAAAAATTAGCACTAATCCTCTTGTCTTTTATCCTTGAAGTTAAGCATTCTCAAACTATAACATTAATTCTGTTAATCAACAATGAAAAAGCAGGATTTGACAAAAAGAAGGTTGATATAGTTTAAAGAAAATCCGCAGCAAGTGTAGCTGTAACAGAAAAACCAGCAGCGGAAAGGGGTCAAAGATACTTACATGGTAAACTACACCGGATGTAGAGATACTAGAATCATTGTGGTTCTGCAACTCATATATTGAGAACGGCAGAAAACTAAGGCATTTTACATTTACAACATGATATTAAACAATGCATATGTCCTTGCTTTTACACAGCCAATAAGACTCTAAACAGCCAGAAAAAAAGACAAGTTCCAGTAAAAGGAAGATCTATCTGCTTAATTAGATTTAACAAAAACCAGTCTTTTGCACAGGGGAGAGAAGGCACTGACAAGTTAGAACTAATGTTTAGGATTTCTTTTCAATAACATGATCTAGCCAGATCATAAGTTGTAGGATAGGTTGACCGGCTTTTCTCAATCAAAACTACATTCCAAAAACTACTTCAAGGGAACAAAAAATAGACGAAAACGAAGGAAAAAGTAAAGGCGAAAAAATATAGAGCAATCAATCAAACTTCAACGCTGATTAAGCTGAAAAACATCACAACTAGAGTAAGCCAGATGCATGTCTGATCTGCTATAGAAAAAGTTAAGATGGTTTTCTCTTCTTTTTTTGGTTCTGGAATTACCAGCATTTGCGCAGAATCGAAGAGGCCGTTATCGAGAAGGAAGGTCATCTGATCCTTCGTTACTTCCATATCTTCCCCCGGTGTTGCCGGCACCTCGACGGAGAGAGGGCGAGAGAGAGAGAGGGGGAGAGAGCGAGAGAGGGAGGGAGAGAGAGGAGCTCTGATGAGGTCCTTTGAAGAAGAAGATTGCTGGCTGCAGTTGCTTCCCCTCCGACCTCGTTTGGTTGGAGTCACACACAAATTTTAATTATAAAAATTAATTTTATTTAATATTTAATATAAATATTAAAATTTAAAATATTTTATATTTTATATATTTTTTAATATTAAAATAAATTTTACTCTATTAAATTTAAAAAATAAAATTTTTTTTTTCGCTTATCTAAAAAAAAGCTCGAACCAAATAAAGCCGAAAGACTCGAGCAATCCCAAAAATGTTGCATAGCAACTTAGGGCAAAATACCAATAATTTAGAATAAAACAAATTATCTATAATAGGTTTACGAGTTCGTCGTATCCATTATAAAAATTTAATTATATAATCAAAAAATCTTGATTGCCACATAAATAATAATAGATAAATTATTTCTTTTAAAATATATGAATAATCAGGAAGGAATAACTCTAATAAAAGTATGTACACTTTACTTTAGTGTGTTTGTTAGTCACAAAATTTAGTATCTTAGTAAAATACAATTAGTTGATATTTAATGTAAATTATTCATAAAATATTATATTTATTAAATATTAAAGATTTTAAACTTAATTCATAAATATTATAAAATTTATAAGAATTTTAATTATAAATTACATTTTAATGATTAAATAAAATATTTTATTTATACTCTATGGTCAATTTTTTGACAAAAGATGCTTTAATTCTTGCAATAAAATAGATCGATATTATTTTATTTTTTCATAATTTTTGGATCACCGTCAATTCAATTAAATGATCGAATATTATTTTTATTTTGAATGATAAAATTTTTATCTCATTTAAATCTGGTAATCCCACACTGGGATTAGCCTGAGTGTGGAACTTTAGCCTGGAATTACCAGCATCCTATTTTCTATATCAATTATATACTTCTAGATGTTGAGAGTCAATACCCCACACTGGAGAAGCTCGCTCTTGCCCTCCTGATGGCGGCAAGAAAACTGTGCCCATACTTCCAATCGCATACTATCCAGGTTATCACTGATCAGCTACTCCTAAAGATACTATACACTCTTGAAGTTTCAGGGAGGCTTCTAAAGTGATCTATCAAATTGGGTGAGTTTGATAACAAATATGTTCCATGAATGGCAATTAAGGCCCAAGCACTGGCGGATTTCATTGCCGAACATTCTACTTCAGAACCATCACTTGCTAAGAGCAAGGTCATGCCTTGGTCTCTCCACGTCGATGGTGCATCTGGATCGCAATTCCAAGGGGTTGGAATTCTTCTGACCAGTCCCATGGGAGTTGCCTTACATCAGGCGATAACCCTTTAGTTCAGAGCCACCAACAACCAAGCAGAGTACAAAGCTCTCATTGCAGGACTGACTTTTGCACTCAACATGTCGGTGAAATGCATACAGATGTTCAGCAACTCACAACTGGTCATCAATCAGGTGAACCGCACCTACGAAACAAAGGACGAAATTCTAAAAAAATATTTGCTAGGGACTGATTCATGAAATATCAATGCAGTTGAGTTGAATAGTAATGTTTTTACGACTATTAGTTGCATTACATTGAATTCAAGTGGAGTACAAGCATTTAGAGTACGATTTATTACATAATAAGTTATTTTAACTGAATACAAGCAATTGTGTAAGTATTCAATTAATTTTTAATATATTTAAAGAGAATATATGCAATTTGAATTTAATCTTGTCTATATGAAAGTTTTTTAATATAATACTCTGATTACATATCTAATATTTGCTATATTGATGTATTTCAGTAAAAAAAAGATATGTGGCAATCTATTAGGGACATTTGATTGCATTTTAATGTAATACCTACAATTATACATCTTTTTGTTAGTATATCAATCAATTTAAGAGAATAGGCTCTTTTAGGCACTGATTTATGACATATCAATGCAGTTGAGTTGAATAATGATATTTTTGCGACTATTCATTGCATTACGTTAAATTCAAGTGGAGTGCAAGCATTTAGAGTATGATTCATTGCATAATAAACTATTTTAAATGAAAATATAAATAAATAAATAAAATAAAATTATTTTAACTAAATACAAGCAATTGTGTGAGTATTCAATTAGTTTTTATTGTATTTGAAGAGAATATATGCAATTTGACTTTAATATTGTCTATTTGAAGGTTTTTCAATATAATACTCTGATTACGCATCTAATGTTTGTTATATTATTGTATTTCAGTCAAAAAATGATATGTTTGTTATATTAGGGATATTTAATTGTATTTTAATATAATACCAATAATTATACATCTTTTTATTAATATATCGATCAATTTTAAGAGAATAGGTTTTTTTAGGGATTGATTTATGACATATCAATGAAGTTGAGTTGAATAGTGATGCTTTTGCGGCTATTCATCACATTACATTGAATTCAAGTGGAGTACAAGCATTCAGAGTATGATTCATTGCATAATAGTTATTTTAACTGAATACAAGCAATTGTATAAGTATTATTTAGTTTTTAATGTATTTGAACAGAATATATGTAATTTAACTTTAATCTCGTCTATATGAAGGTTTTTTAACATAATACTCTGATTACACATCTAATATTTTCTATATTAATGTATTTTAATCTAAAATTGATATTTGGCGATCTATTAGGACATTTGATTGCATTTTATTGTAATACTTATAATTATACATCTTTTTGTTAGTATATCAATCAATTTTGAGAGAATATGCTCTTTTAGGGCCTGATTTATGACATATCAATGAATTTGAGTTAAATAGTGATGTTTTGCAGCTATTCATTGCATTACATTGAATTCAAGTGAAGTATAAATATTTAGAACACGATTCATTGCATAATAAGTTATTTTAACTGAATATAAGTAATTGTGTGAGTATTGAATTAATTTTTGTTGTATTTAAAGAGAATAAATGTAGTTTGACTTTAATCTTATTTGTTTGATGGTTTTTTAATATGATACTCTGATTACACATCTAATGTTTGTTATATTATTGTATTTCAGTCGAAAAATGATATGTGGCAATCAATTAAGGGCATTTGATTGTGTTTTAATGTAATACTTATATATACATCTTTTGTTAATATATCGATCAATTTTAAGTGAATAAGCTCTTTTAAGAGTCTGATTTATGACATATCAATGAATTTGAGTTGAATAGTAATGTTTTTGCAGCTATTCATTGCATTATGTTGAATTCAAGAGGAGTACAAGATTTAGAATACGATTTATTGCATAATAAGTTACTTTAACTAAATACAAGTAATTGTGTGAGTATTTAATTAGTTTTTAGTGTATTTGAAGAGAATATATGTAATTTGACTTTAATCTTATTTATATGAAAATTTTTTAATATAATAATCTGATTACACACCTAATATTTGATTGTATTTTAATCTAACACCTATAATTACACATATATTTATCTGTATATTGATCAATTTTAAAAGAATAAGCTCTTTTAGGATCTGATTTATGACATATTAATGAATTTGAGTTGAATAGTGGTATTTTTGCAGCTATTCATTGCAATACGTTGAATTCAAGTGGAATACAAATATTTATTGTACGATTCATTGCATAATAAGTTATTTTAACTAAATACAAGCAATTGTGTGAGTATTCTATTAGTTTTTATTATATTTGAAGAGAATATATGCAATTTACTTTAATCTTGTCTATATAAAAGTTGTTTAACATAATACTATGATTATACACCTAATATTTACTATATTATTATATTTCACTTGAAAAATGATATTTGACGATTTATTAGGGAGATTTGATTATATTTTAATGTAATATCTATAATTACACATCTATTAGTTAGTATATCAATTAATTTTAAGAGAATAGGCTCTTTTAGAGTCTAATTTATGATATATCAATGAATTTGAGTTGAATAGTGATATTTTTGCAGCTATTCATTGCTTTACGTTGAATTCAAGTGGAGTACAAGCATTTAGAGTATAATTCATTGCATAATAAGTTATTTAAACTAAATACAAGCAATTGTGTGAGTTTTCAATTAGTTTTGTTGTATTTGAAAAGAATATATGTAATTTGACCTTAATATTGTCTATTTGATGGTGTTTTAACATAATACTCTGATTATACATCTAATATTTGCTATATTATTGTATTTCAGTCGAAAAATAATATGTGGCGATCTATTAAGAACATTTCATTGTGTTTTAATATAATACTAATAATTATACATCTTTTTATTAGTATATCGATCAATTTTAAGAGAATAAGCTTTTTTAGGGACTAATTTATGACATATCAATGCAATTGAGTTGAATAGTGATGTTTTTGCGGCTATTCATTACATTACGTTGAATTCAAGTGGAATACAAGAATTAAGAGTATGATTCATTACATAATAGTTATTTAACTAAATATAAGCAATTGTGTAAGTATTCATTTAGTTTATAATGTATTCAAAGAGAATATATGTAATTTAACTTTAATCTCATCTATATGAAAGTTTTTTAATATAATACTCTGATTACACACTTAATATTTGCTATATTTATCATCTATTTGTTAGTATATCGATCACTTTTAGGAGAATAGGCTCTTTTAGGGTCTGATTTATATCATATCAACGAATTTGAGTTGAATAGCGATGTTTTTGTCGCTATTCATTGCATTACATTGAATTCAAGTGAAGTACAAATATTTAGAGCACAATTTATTGCATAATAAGTTATTTTAACTAAATACAAGCAATTGTATGAGTATTCAATTAGTTTTTATTGTATTTGAAGAGACAATATATGTAATTTGATTTTAATCTTGTTTGTATGAAGGTTTTTTAATATGATACTCTGATTATACATCTAATGTTTGCTATATTGTTGTATTTCAGTCAAAAAATAATATGTGGTAATCTATTAGGGGCATTTGATTGTGTTTTAATGTAATACCTATAATTATACAATTTTTTTATTAGTATATCAATTAATTTTAAGAGAATAAGCTCTTTTAGAGACTAATTTATGACATATCAATGCAGTTGAGTTGAATAATAATGTTTTGCAGCTATTCATTGCATTACATTGAATTCAAGTTGAGCACAAGCATTTAGAGTACGATTTATTACATAATAAGTAATTTTAATTAAATACAAGTAATTGTGTGAGTATTCAATTAGTTTTTAGTGTATTTGAAGAGAATATATGCAATTTGACTTTAATCTTGTCTACATGAAGTTTTTTTAACATAATACTCTGATTATATACCTAATATTTGCTATATTGATGTATTACAATCTAAAATTGATATTTGGCGATCTATTAGGAACATTTGATTGTATTTTAATCTAATACCTATATTTACACAAAACAAAAAAACCTATAATTACACAAATTTATCAGTATATCGATCAATTTTAAAAGAATAAGCTCTTTTAGGGTCTGACTTATGATATATCAATGAATTTGAGTTGAATAGTGATATTTTTGCAGTTATTCAATGCATTACATTGAATTCAAGTGAAGTACAAATATTTAGAGCATGTTTCATTACATAATAAGTTATTTTAACTTTAATATTGTCTGTACGAAGGTTGTTATTTAACATAATACTCTCATTAAACACCTGATTTTCGTTATATTGTTGTATTTCAGTCGAAGAATGATATTTGGCGATCTATTAGAGACATTTGATTGTGTTTTAATGTAATATCAATAATCATACATCTTTTTATTATTATATCAATTAATTTTAAGAGAATAAGCTCTTTTAGGGTCTGATTTATGACATATCAATGAATTTGAGTTGAATAATTTTTTTGCTGCGATTATTATATTACGTTGAATTCAAGTGGAGTACAAATATTTAGAGTATGATTCATTACAAAATATATTCAATTAGTTTGTTGTATTTGAAGAGAATATATGCAATTTGAGTTTAATATTGTCTATATGATGGTTTTTTAACATTCTCTGATTACACACCTAATGTTAACTATATTATTGTATTTCAGTCGAAAAATAATATCCGGCGATCTATTAGGGACATTTGATTGCGTTTTAATGTAATACCTATAATTATACATCTTTTTATTAGTATATCAGTTAGTTTTAAAAGAATAGGCTCTTTTAGGGAGTAATTTACGATATATCAAAGCAGTTGAGTTGAAACTATGTTTTTGCGGCTATTCATTGCATTACGTTGAATTCAAGTGGAGTACAAGCATTTAGAGTATGATTGGCATAATAAGTTATTTTAACTGAATACAAGCAATTGTGTGAGTATTCAATTAGTTTTTATTGTATTTGAAGAGAATATATGCAATTTGACTTTAATATTATCTATTTGATGGTTTTTTAACATAATACTTTGATTACACATCTAATTTTGCTATATTATTGTATTTCAGTCAAAAAATAATATGTGACGATCTATTAAGGACATTTGATTGCGTTTTAATGTAATAACTATAGTTATACATCTTTTTGTTGGTATATCAATCAATTTTAAGAGAATGGGCTCTTCTATACTGATTTATGACATATCAATAGAGTTGAGTTGAATGGTATTGTTTTTTCGACAATTCATTGCATTACGTTTAATTCAAGTGGAGAACAAGTATTTAGAGTATGATTCATTGCATAAAAAGTTATTTTAACAGAATACAAGCTATTGTG
>KZ451998.1:1930271-1957469 GCA_002786265.1 Apostasia shenzhenica
GATTCATTGCATAATAAGTTATTTTAGCTGAATACAAGCAATTGTGTGGGTATTCAATTAGTTTTTATTGTATTTGATGAGAATATATGTAATTTAACTTTAATCTTGTCTATATGAAGGTTCTTTTTAACAAAATACTATAAGTACACGCCTAAAGTTTGCTATATTGTTGTATTTTAATCAAACAATGATATTTGGCGATCTATTAGGGAAATTTGATTGCGTTTACTCATAATTACAAATCTATTAGTCAGTCTATCGAATACTTTTAATAGAATATGCTCGTTTAGGGTCTGATTTACGACATATCATTGAATTTGACTTCAATAGTGACTCTTTTGCAGCTATTCGTTGCATTACGTTGAATTCAAGTGGAGTACAAGTATTAAGAGTATGATGCATTGCATAATAAGCTATTTTAACAGAATACAAGCAATTGTGTGAGTATTCAATTGGTTTTTGTTGTATTTGAAGAGAATATATGTAATTTGAATTTAATCTTGTCTATATGAAAGTTTTTAACATAATACTCTGATTACACACCTAATGTTTGCTATATTAATGTATTTTAATCCAAAATTGATATTTGGCGATCTATTTGGGACATTTGATTGTATTTTAACGTAACACATATAATTACATATCTATTTATCAATATATTGTTCAGTTTTAAGATGATAGGCTCTTTTAGGGTCTGATTTATGACATATCAATGACTTTTAGTTGAATACTGATGTTTTTGCAACTATTCACTGAATTACGTTGAATTCAAGTGGAGTACAAGTATTTAGAGTACGATTCATTGCATAATAAGTTATTTTAACTGAATACAAGCAATTGTGCAGGTATTTAATTTGTTTTTATTGCATTTGAAGAGAATATATGCAATTTGACTTTAATCTTGCCTATATGAAGGTTGTTTAACATAATACTCTGATTACACACCAAATGTTCGCTATATTTATGTATTGCAATCAAAAATTGATATTTGGCGATCTATTAGGGACATTTGATTGTGTTTTATTGTAATACCAATAATTAGATATCTATTTATCATTATATCGACTAAATTTAAGAGCATAGGCTCTTTTATGGTCTTATTTTGGACATATCAATGAATTTGAGTTGAATAGTGATATTGTTGCAGCTATTCATTGCATTACGTTGAATTCAAGTGGAGTACAAGTATTTAGAGTATGATTTATTGCATAATAAGTTATTTTAACTAAATACAAGTAACTGTGAGTATTCAATTGGAATTTGTTGTATTTTAATAGAATATATGTAATTTAACTTTAATCTTGTCTATATGAAAGTTTTTTAACAAAATACTCTGATTACACACCTAATATTTGTTATATTGATGTTTTTCAATCTGAAATTGATATTTGGCAATCTATTAGGGACATTTGAATGCATTTTAATTTAATACCTATAATTACGCATCTATTTGTCAGTATATCTATCAATATTAAGAGAATAAGCTCTTTTATAGTCTTATTTATGACATATCAATGAATTGGAGTTGAATAGTGATGTGTTTGCAACAATTCATTGCATTACGTTGAATTCTACTGGAGTATAAGTATTTAGAGTACGATTCATTGCATAATAAGTTATTTTAACTGAATAGAAGCAATTGTGTGGGTATTCAACTAGTTTTTATTGTATTTGATGAGAACATATGTAATTTAACTTTAATCTTGTTTATATGAAAGTTGTTTTAACGAAATACTCTAATTACACGCCTAAAGTTTGCTATATTATTGTATTTCAATCAAAAATTGATATTTGGCGATCTATTAGGAAAATTTGATTGCATGTTAATGTAATACTTATAATTACAAATCTATTTGTCTGTATATCGAATACGTTTAATAGAATATGCTCGTTTAGGGTCTGATTTATGACATATCATTGAATTTGACTTGAATAGTGTTGTTTTTGCAGCTATTCATTGCATTACGTTGAATTCAAGTGTAGTACAAGTATTTAGAATATGATTCATTGCATAATAAGTTATTTTAACTGAATAGAATCAATTGTGTGAGTTTTCAATTAGTTTTTGTTGTATTTGAAGAGAATATATTTAATTTGACTTTAATCTTATCTATATGAACGTTTTTTAATATAATACTTTGATTACACACCTAATGTTTGCTATATTGATGTATTTCAATCTAAAATTGATATTTGGCCATCTATTTGGGACATTTGATTGCGTTTTATTGTAATACCTATAATTACACATTTAGTTATAAGTATATCATTCAATTTTAAGAGAATAGGATCTTTTAGGGACTGATTTATGACATATCAATGAATTTTAGTTTAATAGTAATATTTTTACAACTATTCATTGTATTACGTTGAATTCAGGTGGAGTACAAGCATTTGGTGTACAATTCATTGTGTAAAAAGTTATTTTAACTGAATACAAGCAGTTGTGTGGGTATTCAATTCGTTTTTATTGTATTTGAAGAGAATATATTCTATTTGACGTTAATCTTGTCTATATGAAGGTTGTTTAAGATAATACTATGATTACATACCTAATGTTTACTATATTGAATTATTTCAATCAAAACTTGATATTTGGTGATCTATTAGGGACATTTGAATACGTTTTAATATAATACCTATAATTACACAACTATTTGTTAGTATATCGATTAATTTTAAGAGAATGAGATCTTTTAGAGTCTGATTTATGACATATCAGTGGAATTGAGTTGAATAGTGACGTTTTTACAGTTATTCACTACATTACGTTGAATTCAAGTGGAGTACAAGTATTTAGAGTATGATTCATTACATAATAAGTTATTTTAACAGAATTCAAGCAATTATGTGAGTATCCAATTAGTTTTTATTGTATTTGAAAAGAATGTATGCAATTTGACTTTAATATTGTCTATATGAAGGTTGTTTAAAATAATACTCTGATTACACACCTAATGTTTGCTATATTGATGTATTTCAGTCGAAAAATAATATATGACAATCTATTAGGGACATTTAATTGTATTTTAATGTAATACCTATAATTACACATCTATTTGTCAGTATATGGTCAATTTTAAGAGAATAAGCTTTTTTACGGTATGATTTATGACATATCAACGAATTTGAGTTGAATATAATAATGAATGGTATTACCATTTTCAGGGTTTCGATTTTGTACTTCATTTTTCAGATCTTCTTAGTCAGCCTATCCTTCTTCGTATCCTATAGTGCGTATAAAAAACCAAGGCCTGATTGTTTTATAATCTTTTCTCGGGACTGGTGCTTTCTGGTCGATACTCATAATCAAAATGGATAAGAGGATGTTTTTGTCACTATTCATTTAATTACATTGAATTCAAGTGGAGAACTGGCATTTTGAGTACAATTCATTGCATAATAAGTTATTTTAACAGAATACAAGCAATTGTATGAGTATTCAATTGGTTTTTATTGTATTTGAAGAGAATATTTGTAATTTGACTTTAATCTTGTTTATATAAAAGTTTTTAACATAATACTCAGATTACACACCGAATGTATGATATATTGATATATTTCAATCAAAAATTTATATTTGGCGATCTATTAGGGATATTTGATTGCGTTTTAATGTAACACCTATAATTATACATCTATTTATCAATATATTGATCAGTTTTAAGAGGATAGGCTCTTTTAGAGTCTTATTTAAGACATATTAATGAATTTGAGTTGAATAGTGATGTTTCTGCAATTATTCATTGAATTACATTGAATTCAAGTGGAGTACAAGCATTTAGAGTACTATTCATTGCATAATAAATTATTTTAATTGAATACAAGCAATTATATAAGTATTAAATTAGTTTTTATGTTTCTTGAAGAGAATATATGCAATTTGACTTTAATCTTGTCTATATGAAAGTTTTTTAACATAATACTCTGATTACACACCTAATGTTTGCTATATTGATCTATTTCAATCTAAAATTAACATTTGGCGATCTATTAAGGACATTTGATTGTGTTTTAATGTAATACCTATAAAAACACATCTATTAATCAGTATATCGATCAATTTTAAAAGAATAAGCTCTTTTAGGGTCTAATTTATGACATATTAATGAATTTGAGTTGAATAGTGGCATTTTTGCAGCTATTCATTGCAATACGTTGAATTAAAGTAGAGTACAAGCATTTAGAGTACGATTCATTCGATAATAAGTTATTTTAACTGAATACAGGTAATTGTGTGAGTATTCAATTAGTGTTTATTGTATTTGAAGAGAATGTATGCAATTTGACTTTAATCTTGTCTATATGAAGGTTTTTTAATATAATACTCTGATTACACACCTAATGTATTTCAGTCGAAAAATGATATGTGGCGATCTATTATGGACATTTGATTGCGTCTTATTATAATACCTATAATTACACATTTAGTTATCAGTATATCAATCAATTTTAAGAGAATAGGCTCTTTTAAAGACTGATTTATGACATATCAACGAATTTTAGTTCAATAGTAATATTTTTACAAATATTCATTGTATTACGTTGAATTTAAGAGGAGTATAAGCATTTGGAGTACGATTCATTGTGTAATAAGTTATTTTAACTGAATAAAAGCAATTGTGTGGGTATTAAATTAGGTTTTATTGTATTTGAAGAGAATATATGGAATTTGACGTTAATCTTGTCTATATGAAGGATTGTTAATATAATACTCTGATTACACACCTAATGTTTACTATATTGATGTATTTCAATCAAAAATTGATATTTGACGATCTATTAGGGACATTTGATTGTGTTTTAATGTAATACCTATAATTACACAACTATTTGTCATTATATCGATTAATATTAAGAGAATAGGCTCTTTCAGGGACTGATTTATGACATATCAATGAATTTTAGTTGAATAGTGATGTTTTTTCAACTATTCATTGAATTACGTAGAATTCAAGTGGCGTACAACCATTTGGAGTACGATTCATTGCATAATAAATTATTTTAACTGAATACAAGCAATTATGTGAGTATTCCGCTAGTTTTTATTGTATTTGAAGAGAATATATGCAATTTGACGTTAATGTGGTTTATATGAAGTTTTTTAACATAATACTCTGATTACACACGTAATGTTTGCTATATTGATGTATTTCATGTGTAATTTAATATAATTACACATTTATCGTTACACATCTATAGTTTCATTGCATTTTGATGTAATACCTATATTTACACATTTATTTCATAGTATAATGATCAATTTTGAGAGGAATGCTCTTTTATGGTCTAATTTACGACATATCAATGAATTTGAGTTGGATAGTCACGTTTTTACAGCTAGTTATTGCATTACAATGAATTCAAGTGGAGTACAAGTATTTAGATTTTGATTTATTGCATATTAAGTTATTTTAACTAATACAAGTAACGGTGAGTATTCTATTGGATTTTGTTGTATTTGAAGAGAATATATGTAATTTGACTTTAATCTTTTCTATATGAAAATTATTTAACATAATACTCTGATTACACACCTAATATTTGCTATATTGATGTATTTCAATCTAAAATTGATATTTGGTGAACTATTAGTGACATTTGAATGCGTTTTAATGTAATACTTATAATTACGCATCTATTTGTCAGTATATCGATCAATATTAAGAGAATAAGCTCTTTCATTATCAGATTTATGACATATAAATTAATTAGAGTTGAATAGTGATGTGTTTGCAACTATTCATTGAATTACGTTGAATTCAGGTGGAGTATAAGCATTTAGAGTACGATTCTTTGCATAATAAGTTATTTTAACTGAATACAAGCAATTGTGTGAGTATTCAATTAGTTTTTATTATATTTGATGAGAATATTTGTAATTTAACTTTAATCTTGTCTATATACAGGTTTTTTTAATAAAATACTCTAATTACACGCCTAAAGTTTGCTATATTGTTGTATTTTAATCAAAAAATGATATTTGGCGATCTATTAGGGAAATTTAATTGCGTTTTACTGTAATACTTATAATTACAAATCTATTTGTCAGTATATCGAATACTTTTAATAGAATATGCTCGTTTAGGGTCTGATTATGATATATCATTGAATTTGAATTGAATAGTGACTCTTTTGCAGCTATTCATTGCATTACGTTGAATTCAAGTGGAGTACAAGTATTTAGAGTTTGATTCATTGCATAATAAGTTATTTTAACTAAATAGAATCAATTGTGTGAGTTTTCAATTAGTTTTTATTGTATTTGAAGAGAATATATGTAATTTGACTTTAGTCTTATCTATATGAACATTGTTTAATATAATACTTTGATTACACACCTAATATTTACTATATTGATGTATTTCAATCTAAAATTGATATTTGGCGATCTATTAGGGACATTTGATTGCGTTTTATTGTAATACCTATATTACACATTTAGTTATCAGTATATCAATCAATTTTAAGAGAATATGCTCTTTTAGAGACTGATTTATGACATATCAATGAATTTTAGTTCAATAGTGATATCTTTACAACTATTCATTGTATTACATTGAATTCAAGAGGAGTATAAGCATTTGGAGTACAATTCATTGTGTAATAAGTTATTTTAACTGAATAAAAGCAATTGTGTGAGTATTGAATTAGTGTTTATTGTATTTGAAGAGAATATATGGAATTTGACGTTAATCTTGTCTATACGAAGGATTTTTAACATAATACTTTCATTACACAACTAATGTTTGCTATATTGATGTATTTCAATCAAAAATTGATATTTGGCGATCCATTAGGGACATTTGATTATGTTTTAATGTAATACCTATAATTACACAACTATTTGTCATTATATCGATTAATGTTAAAAGAATAGGCTCTTTCATGGTCTGATTTATGACATATCAGTGAATTTGAGTTGAATAGTGATGTGTTTGCAACTATTCATTGAATTACGTTGAATTCAGGTGGAGTATAAGCATTTAGAGTACGATTCTTTGCATAATAAGTTATTTTAATTGAATACAAGCAATTGTGTGAGTATTCAATTAGTTTTTATTATATTTGATGAGAATATTTGTAATTTAACTTTAATCTTGTCTATATACAGGTTTTTTTAATAAAATACTCTAATTACACGCCTAAAGTTTGCTATATTGTTGTATTTTAATCAAAAATGATATTTGCGATCTATGAGTATTTTGTCTAATTTATGACATATCAATGAATTTGAGTTGGATAGTCACATTTTTGCAGCTAGTCATTGCATTACATTGAATTCAAGTGGAGTACAAGTATTTAGAGTATGATTTATTGCATAATAAGTTATTTTAACTAATACAAGTAACAGTGAGTATTCCATTGGATTTTGTTGTATTTGAAGAGAATATATGTAATACTTATAATTACACATCTATTTATCAATATATTGATAAGTTTTAAGAGGATAGGCTCATTTAGGATCTTATTTATGACATATTAATGAATTTGAGTTGAATAGTCATATTTTTGCAATTATTCATTGAATTACGTTGAATTCAAGTGGAGTACAAGCATTTATTGTACGATTCATTGCATAATAAATTATTTTAACTGAATACAAGCAATTATATAAGTATTAAATTAGTTTTTATGGTTCTTGAAGAGAATATATGAAATTTGACTTTAATCTTGTCTATATGAAAGTTTTTTAACATAATACTCTGATTACACACCTAATGTTTGCTATATTAATGTATTTAATATTTGGCGATCTATTAAGGACATTTGATTGTGTTTTAATGTAATACCTATAATAACACATCTATTAATCAGTATATCGATTAATTTTTAAAGAATATGCACTTTTAGAGTCTAATTTATGACATATTAACGAATTTGAGTTTAATAGTGGCATTTTTACAGCTATTCACTGCAATGCATTGAATTAAAGTATAGTACAAGCATTTAGAGTACGATTCATTGCATAATAAGTTATTTTAACTGAATACAAGTAATTGTGTGGGTGTTCAATTAGTTTTTATTGTATTTAAAGAGAATGTATGCAATTTGACTTTAATCTTGTCTATATGAAGGTTTTTTAATATAATACTCCTATTACACATCTAATGTTTGCTATATTGATGTATTTCAGTCGAACAATGATATATGGCGATCTATTCATTGCATTACGTTGAATTTAAGTGGAGTACAAGCATAATATATTATTTTAACTGAATACAAGCAATTGTGTGGGTATTCAATTAGTTTTTATTGTATTTAAAGGGAATGTATGCAATTTGACTTTAATCTTATCTATATGAAGGTTTTTTAATATAATACTCTGATTACACACCTAATGTTTGCTATATTGATGATTTCAATTGAAAAATAATATGTGGCTATCTATTAAGGACATTTGATTATGTTTTAATGTAATACCTATAATTACACATCTATTTATTAGTATATCAATCAATGTTAAGAGAATTGGCTCTTTTAGGGATTGATTTTTGAGATATCAATGAATTTGAGGTGAATATTGATGTTTTCGCAGATATTCATTGCATTACTTTGAATTCCAGTGGAGTACAAGTATTTAGAATACGATTCATTGCATAATAAGTTAGTTTAACTGAATACAAGCAATTGTGTGAGTATTCAATTAGTTTTTATTGCATTTGATAAGAATATAGGTATTTTGACGTTAATCTTGTTTATATGAAGGTTTTTTAACATAATACTCCGATCACAAACATAATGTTTTCTATATTGATGTATTTAAATCGAAAATTGATATTTGGCGATCTATTAGGGATATTTGATTGTGTTTTAATGTAATACCTATAATTACACATCTATTTGTCAGTATATCGATTAATTTTAAGAGAATAGGCTCTTTTAGAGTCTAATTTATGACATATCAATAAATTATGTTTTTGCAACTATTCATTAAATTACGTTGAATTCAAGTGGAGTACAATCTTTTGGTGTACGATTCATTGCATAATAAGTTATTTTAACTAAATACATGCAATTATGTGAGTATTCCGTAAGTTTTTATTGTATTTGAAGAGAATATATGCAATTTGACTTTAATCTTGTCTATATGAAAGTTTTTTAATATAATACTCTAATTACACACCTAATGTTTGCTATATTATTGTATTTCAATCGCAAAAATGATATGTGGCGATTTATTAGGGACCTTTGATTGTATTTTAATGTAATATCTATAATTATATATTTTTTTAGTATATCGATCAATTTTAAGAGAATTGGCTCTTTTAAGGATTGTCAATAGTGAAGTTTTTGCGGCTATTCATTGCATTACGTTGAATTCAAGTGGAGTGTAAGCATTTAGAGTACGATGTATTGCATAATAAGTTATTTTAATAAAATACAAGCATTGTGCGAGTATTCAATTACTTTTTAATGTATCAAAAGAGAATATATGCAATTTGAGTTTAATCTTGTCTATATGAAAGTTTTTTAACATAATATTCTGATTACAAACCTAATTTCTTTTATAATTACGCATCTATTTGTCACTATATCGATCAATTTTAAGAGAATAGGCTCTTTTAGTGATGTTTTTACAGTTATTCATTACATTACATTGAATTCAAGTGGAGTACAAGCATTTAGAGTACGATTCATTGCGTAATAAGTTATTTTAACTGAATACAAACTATTATGTGAGTATTCAATTAGTTTTTATTGTATTTGAAAAAAAATATATGCAATTTAACTTTAATATTTGCTATAATATGTTGCATAATAAGTTACACATAGTGTTTTAAGTTACACACCTAATGTTTGTTAATAAGTTACACACCTAATGTTTGTTAATAAGTTACACACCTAATGTTTGCTAATTAGATTCATTGCATAATAAGTTACACACCTAATATTTGCTATATTATTGTATTTCAGTCGAAAAATAATATGTCGCTATCTATTAGGGATATTTGATTGCGTTTTAATGTAATACATATAATTATACATCTTTTAATTAATATATCAATTAATTTTAAGAGATTTGGCTCTTTTAGGGACTTATTTATAACATATCAATGCAGTTGAGTTGAATAGTGATGTTTTTGCGACTATTCATTGCATTACGTTGAATTCAAGTGGAGTACAAGTATTTAGAGTACGATTCATTATATAATAAGTTATTTTAACTGAATACAAGTAATTATGTGAGTATTCAATTAGTTTTTAATATATTTGAAGAGAATATATACAATTTGACTTTAATTTTGTTTATATGATGGTTGTTTAACATAATACTCTGATTACAGACCTAATGGTTGCTATATTGATGTATTTCAATCTAAAATTGATATTTGGCGATCTATTAGGGACATTGGATTAATTTTAATGTAATACCTATAATTATATATCTATTTGTCAGTATATCGATCAATTGTAAGAGAATAACCTCTTTTAGAATTAGATTTATGACATATCAATGAATTTGAGTTGAATAGTGACGTTTTTGCAGCTATTCGTTGCATTATGTCGAATGCTAGTGGTGTACAAGTATTTAGAGTACGATTCATTGCATAATAAATTATTTTAACTGAATATAAGCAATTGTGTGAGTTTTTAATTAATTTTTATTGTATTTGAAGAGAATATATGCAATTTTACTTTAATCTTTTCTATATGAAGGTTTTTAACATAATACTTTGATTATAAACCTAATGTTTGCCATGTTGATGTATTCCAATCGAAAATTGATATTTGGCGAACTATTTTGGATATTTGATATTGTTTTAATGTAATACCTATAATTACACATCTATTTGTCAGTATATCGATTAATTTGAGTTGAATACGTTTTTGCAGCTATTCAATTCATTACGTTGAATTCAAGTGGAGTAGAAGTATTTAGAGTACGATTCATTACATAATAAGTTATTTTAACTGAATACAAGCAATTATGTGAGTATTCAGAAAATTTTTATTATATTTGAAGAGAATATATGTAATTTGACTTTAATCTTGTCTATTTGATTTTTTTAACATAGTACTTTTATTACACACCTAATATTTTCTATATTATTATATTTCAATCGAAAAATAATATGTGACGATCTGTTAGGGACATTTGATTGCGTTTTAGTGTAATACCTATAATTATACATCGTTTTGTTAGTATAGAAATTTTAGTTTATAATCAGAGTATTATGTTAAAAAAACCTTTATAATAAGTCATTTTATGACATATCAACGCAGTTGAGTTGAATAGATGTTTTTACGGCTATTCATTGCATTACGTTGAATTCAAGTGGAGTACAAGCATTTAGGGTACGATTCATTGCATAATAAGTCATTTTAACTGAATACATGCAATTGAGAGAGTAATCAATTAGTTGTTAATGTATTTGATGAGAATATATGTAATTAGACTTTAATCTTGTCTATATGAAGGTTTTTTAACATAATACTCTGATTATAAACTAGTATTTCTATAATTACATGTCTGTTTGTTAGTATATCGATCAATTTTAAGAGAATAGACTCTTTTAAGATATGATTTATGACATATAAATAAATTTGAGTTGAATAGTGATGTTTTTATAGCCATTCATTAAATTACGTTGAATTCAAGTGGAGTACAAGTATTTAGAGTATGATTTATTGTATAATAAGTTATTTTAACAGAATACAAGCTATTATTTGAGTATTCCATAAGTTTTTGTTGTATTTGAAGAGAATTTATGCAATTTGACTTTAATCTTGTTTATATGAAGATTTTTTAATATAATACTCTGATTACACATCTAATGTTTGCTATATTATTGTATTTCAGTTGAAAAATAATGTGGCGATCTATTTTGGATATTTAATTGCGTTTTAATGTAATACCTATAATTATACATCTTTTTGTTAGTATATCGATCAATTTTAAGAGAATAGACTCTTTTAGGAATTAATTTATGACATATCAATGCAGTTGAGTTGAATACTGATGTTTTTGTGATTATTCATTGCATTACGTTGAATTCAAGTGAAGTATAGGCATTTAGAGTACGATTCATTACATAATAAACTATTTTAACTGAATACATACAATTGTGAGAGTATTCAATTAGTTTTTATTGTATTTAAAGAGAATATATGCAATTAGAATTTAATCTTGTCTATATGAAGTTTTTTAAACTAATACTCTGATTATAAACCTAATATTTCTATAATTACACATCTATTTGTCAGTATATCGTTCAATTTTAAGAGAATAAGTTCTTTTAGGGTCTTATTTATGATATATCAATGAATTTAAGTTGAATAGTGATGTTTTTTGCAGCTATTCATTGCATTACGTTGAATTCAAGTGGAGTACAAGTATTTAGAGTACGATTCATTGCATAATAAGTTATTTTAACTAATACAAGCAATTGTGTGAGTACTCAATATATTTTTATTATATTTGAAGAGAATATATGCAATTTGACTTTAATCTTATCTATATGATAGTTTTTTAACATAATACTCTTATTACACACCTAATATTTAGTATATTATTGTATTTTAGTCGAAAAATAATATGTGGCGATCTGTTAGGGACATTTGATTGTGTTTTAATGTAATACCTACAATTATATATTTTTTGTTAGTATATTGATCAATTATAAGAGAAAACACTCTTTTTGGAATTAATTTATAACATATCAATACAATAAGAGTTAAATAGTGATGTTTTTTCAGCTATTTATTGCATTACGTTTAATTCAAGTGGAGTACAAATATTTAGAGTATAATTCATTACATAATAAGTTATTTTAACTAAATATAAGTAATTGTGTGAGTATTCAATTAGTTTTTATTATATTTGAAGAGAATATATGCAATTTGATTTTAATCTTGTCTATATGAAGGTTTTTTAACATAATACTCTGATTACACACCTAATGTTTGTTATATTATTGTATTTCTGTCGAAAAATGATATGTGGCGATCTATTAGCGACATTTGATTGTATTTTAATGTAATACCTACAATTATACAACTTTTTGTTAGTATATCGATCAATTTTTAGAGAATAAACTCTTTGGGTCTAATTTATGACATTTCAATGAATTTGAGTTGAAAATTATTGATTTTGCAGCTATTCATTGTATTACGTTGAATTCAAGTGAAGTACAAGCATTTAGAGTATGATTCATTGCATAATAAATTATTTTAACTGAATATAAGCAATTGTATGAGTATTCAATTAGTTTTTAATGTATTTGATAAGAATATATGCAATTTGACTTTAATCTTGTCTATATGATGATTTTTTAACATAATACTCTGATTACACATCTAATGTATGCTATATTGATGTATTTTAATCTATAATTAATATTTGGCGATCTATTAGAGATATTTGATTGCATTTTAATGTAATACTTATAATTACACATTTATTTGTCAGTATATCGATTAATTTTAAGAGAAATAGTGCTTCAATGTATTAGAGTGAAATATTATAATTTATACACTCATTCATTATTATCAATGTATTATAAAAGAATACTAACAATTTTAAAATTATTTATTATTATATTAATATATATCGATTGAATATATGCATTTAGAGATTAGTTCAATAAATAACATAGTAATTTAATTGAATAATAGCAATTACATGATTATTTGATAATATATTGATCTATTTCAACTAAATATAAAATTTTTGGGTACCTATTCGTTTCATTTTAATGCATTTTAATTGACACTAATTTATTATTATATTAATAAATTTAAATTGAATGCATATATTTAGAGACTTACCCTTTGCATTTCTAATTATTTAAAACGAATACTTACAATTATATAACTATTTAATATTATTTTATTATAAGTAAATTAGATACTAGTATTTAGATCCTACTGATTATATTTTGTAGTATTTTAATAGTATACTAGCTAGTAAATTTATAATTATTTATTACTATATCGACCAATATTAATTGAATACACTATTTAAAGATTAATTCAATACATGTTAAGATATTTTGATTGAGTAAAAGTAATAGCATAACTTATTTTTAATGTCAATATTTTTTATGAAATACAAGTATTTTTAGAGATTGATTTGATACAATCTATGATATTCTAAATGAATATCTATAATTATTTAGCTATTTGATGATATATCAAAACTGCTTCAATTGAATACATGCTTTAGCGACTGATGCATGCATTATATAACAGCACTAGTATTTTTTTAAATACTAGCATTCATTATATATCAATGCTAGTATTTTAACTAAAAACTAATATTCTATTCAAATATAATGAAATAGCATTTAATGTTATATAATTATAAGTATTCAATTAAAATAATTTAACATATAACAGATCAGTTTCTATATGTTTGTTTTTTGCTTAAATTTATTAATATGGTAATGAATAATTATATAATTACTTGTGTTCAGTTAAAATATATTAATATATAATAAATCGGTCTCTAAAAGAATATATTTAATTAAAATATATGTATAATTAAATATGTGTATAATTACTAATATTCAATTAAAATATCTAGATATGTATCAAGTTAATTTTTAAATATGACTATTCAGTGAAAATATATCGATATAATAATGAATAAAAGCAAATTTATTAATTTTCTATTAAAATATTTTGATATGTAATAAATCATACTTAAGTGCATGTACTCAACTTAAATTCGATCATATAGTAATAAATAGTTTTATAATTATGAGTATTTAGTTAAAATATATTAATGTATAACAAATTGATCTTTAAAAGCATGTATCCATTTGAAATACTTCAATGAATCATTGAAAAGCTTTATAATTGAAGGTAATTAATTAAAAAAATCTTGATATATAACAAATTAGTCTCTAAAAGTGTTTATTTAATTAAAATATATAAACATATCATCAAATAATTGTATAACGGTTGATATTTCATTAATATAGCTTGATATGTTTCAAATTGAACACTAAGCCCATATTTATTTGGAAGTTCAAAAATAACCTGTTTAATTTTAAATAGGCATATCACATCACATATAAAATTTAATATTAAAAATTAACTCTATTTCACATCCTACATATATTACCAAAATAATAACTAATTTATATTACATCTCTCATATATTCCAATATAATAACTAACTTTATATCACGTCCCTTACATATCCCAATATAATAACTAACTTTTTTCACATTACTTACGACTTTCAATAAAAAAAAACTCTATTTAAGTTTAATATTATTAAATTTAAATCTTATAAACAAACCTTGATATGTAAAAAATTAGTATTTAAATGCTTTTAAGTCATTCAAATGCAACAGAATATTTTTGAATATATGTATAATTGCGTGTATTCTGTTAAAAATACTTGATATCTTCCGAAACAATCTTTAAATACCTATTCAGGTAAAAGAACTTTCTATATAGTGAATTGGTGTCTAAAAGTGTATTTAGGCGAAAGATATTCAAATTTTGTTAAATAATTATACAACGACTAGTATTCAAAAAAATTAGTATAATGTATATATAATAATTGGTCTCTAAATACATACACTCAGTTGAAATATGTAGATATAAGAATGAATATTAGTACAATTATCAGTAGTTTATCAGAATACATTGACGTTTGTCAAATTAGTTTCTAAATAAAATTATTATTTTCAAATTCTATAAAATTGCAATGAACAATTGAATAATCGTAAGAATTCAGTTAAAATAACTTGATATGTAACTATTCAAACTCTAAATGCATAAATTTAACTTAATTTCGTTGAAACAACAATAAATAGTTACATAATTGCCTGTATTCAGTTAAATACTAGAATGCGTGACTTAATTAAGCCAATACGAATACGAAAAGATTTTTTCATTATTAGTGATAAGCATTTTTATTTACTGCAAGGTGTAGCATCTGTTGTTCCTTACGCTGCTCATTGACACTGTCTCCGTCACCTAAGAAAAAAATTTAAGAAAGTTTTACAAATTCTTGGCATTCAGGCAGTTAAGTTTATACATGATAAGATATATAATACCGGAAACATTGGTATTTGAGATAGTTTTGTCTAAGGGTGGCAAAATGGGTCGGCGGGTCGGGTTCGGGTCGAACCCAAATCCGACCTGACCCAAATAGCTTCTACCCAAACCTGACCCATTTATTAAATGGATCAAAATCCATGACACAAATCCGACCCTATTAATAAATGGGTAGGGTTGGCGGGTCTACCCGACCCATTTTTAGAGTATTTTTTGATAAATGCTCAACCCGAGCTCGACTCGACCCAATTATGTCCAACCCGAACCCGATCCATTTAATAAATGGGTTAAAATTCATGACCTATACCCGAAATTTATGGGTCGGGTTCATGGGTCGGGTCATATATTGTCACCTCTAGTTTGTCTAACATATAAAAGATATAACTGCAGTATATTCAGGTATTCATAAATGACATAAAGGGAGAAGGTATAAAAAATGGACTCTAATTTATGACAGAGGTTTTAGATATGAGACTATGACTACAAACGCATCTGAATACTTCAATGGTGTTTTAAAGTGTGTGCGTGGACTGCCTATTCAGGCACTTGTTTGTGCAATATATTACGGCACAATTAGTCTGTTTCTGAAATGTCAAGAAAATAAATGTTAGTTGGGAATCTGAAATTGTTTCACCTTATATATTTAACAGCAGAATAATATTACAAAAATTTGCAGATGAATGATAAGTCAATGATTATATTTTTGAAAAGCAAACATGACATATTCTAATGATGGTAATTATCATTATAGATGCCTGCGTATTGTTATTTTCATCTGTCATGCCCTTTGATTGTTTGTACTCTTGGATCGGTGTGTGTAAACTATAATCTTGTAGTATGACAGAGTTATAAGTACACACACTCAGGCCTATTTCACGTAATTCTTGATATGCGATATTTTGTCCCATTTGATAAAGCTCGTGGCATTGTTGAACTCAAGCCACCGCTGCGCGTTAGAAGGCCTGGTCGACCATGTGCACGTAGTATTAGAAATACAATGAATGAGCGAAAAAGTGATCCAAGTAGAATTTGCAGCGTGTCATTTGGTTGTACATAACAGGTCTACGTGCTTTTGAAATCCTAAAAATACGAGGTAGTTGTATGTTATGTTACAGTTTAATAAAAAATTATTCTTATGTACACATTCAAAAGTTACATATTACTGATGAAATTATTTTATTTTATTATGAAAACGATATGGCATGAGGGCCGGGGCACCATGCTAGGGGTGTGGTGGGCGATGATCTTCCTTCCGCTATTTATCCTTTATTAAAGCAATTATGAGGGAAGCATCATGTCGCATATTCAGACCGTCTCAATTACTACAACCTGCCATATGTTGCGAGACTTCCTCGTGACATTCCCTCTATTTACAAATGCATTAGAGATCGTTAGTGAGTGTAGCCAGCATCAAACATCTTAGCTACATTAAATTAGAACTTTTAATTACTATACTTATAGAGTGTTGGTCTGCAGAGACCAATACATTCTATTTACCTGTTAGAGAGATGACAAATATACTTGAGGATGTGACTGTCATTTTTGGTATTCAAATTGATAGCGATCTATTGATAGGTTGTGTACATGTTAGGGATGGGTACAGATAGGAGACTTGGATGTATTGTTGTGATTACCTACTAGGATAGTATCTTATATCTGGGTTTGTGTACACGAACTCTTCAGATGAGTTCGAGTCATTGACCTTTCATATGGGGCAAAATACAGTTAATTCGGGTATGCCTTTATGTTTTCTATCGTGACAGTCCTACAGATCATCTTATAATAGACTTACATCTTTGGAGTTGATATGACATGTTTGTGCATATATATTATACCTTTTGGTATGTTTTTTTCTCCTTGGCACCTCAAGCTGCGAGATTCATTTTCAATGGCTTGCACTGCCAACTATTTAGTTATTTATTCCTTGAATCTACAGTTGTTGGCATAGCTTTACAGACAATCTACTATAATTGTGTCTAGATATTCTACTATTGTTGGTTGTATGTATTTATTACAGATTTGGGCATGAGAGTGACTACATATAGGTTATCCCAGTAGATAGTTACCACTGGACGAGCTCGTATAGAGACCACTCGGTTACAGATATTTTTACATAAATATTAATATTTTTTAATTATTTGAAACATCTAGTTTTTTGTCGTATAATATGTTCTACTATTAGGTGGTATGTCATGAGGCAAACACCAGACCATGTGCTCTCATTTTATTGTCATGAGATTGATATGTTGCTATAGAATCAGCTAACATAGACACCATATAATACCTATCTTTTAGGTATTTTGTTGCTTATTTGCATTGCTAGATCAGCCATTTACTTAGCAAAGACGTTATAGGTTGGGTGGTTACTGAGTGACATTTGTCGCATCATATAATGCGCTCGTTTGGCTACCAACAGTATTTTCTTTTGGAGGTGATGGATTCAAACCTTAAGAGGATTGATGCTCATGGACTTGTGAAATATGACACTAATGTTCACCCTTAATTTGCTGACATAACATTACATTTAGATAGCTTCAGCTACAGCTTTTTTCATACCAGATGATGCAGAGCCAAATCACCAGCGCCAGTGACTTTGTTATAATCTACGACCCTGAGCGTAGATTATAACAATTTATCTGCCTGTACATAGTTATTTTTATTTCTGCATTTTATTTGAGTTGATATGAGTCAAACATTATGTTTTATGTCGGTGGGAATGCTCACTTTGGTGTTCTGTATTTTCGTTAATTTTATTTTGGTTAATTTGGATTAATTAGATTCAAATAGAATTATTTATATTCAGTTTGAATTAATTTGATCCTAGATTAACCAAAATAAGTCAAGATTGATTTGATTAGACTCAATTAATTCAAATTGAGTTTAATTAAGATCAATTGGGGTGTGTTTGTTTGTAAGGTTAAATTTAAGAAGGTTAAAATTAAATTTGGATAGAGATATTTTTTTTATTGAAAATTATGAATGATGTGAAATAAAGTTGGTTATTATATTGGGATATGTGAGGGATGTGATATAAAGTTAGTTATCATGTTGGAATATGTGAGGGATGTGATATAAGTTAGTTATTATTTTAGTAATATGTGTAGGATGTGAAATAAATTTAATTTTTAATATTAAATTTTATGTGTGATGTGATATGTCTGGTTAAAATTAAACCAGGTTAATTTTAAACTCCTAAACAAACAGGGCCTTGAGTCTTGTTGGGATTGATTTGGTCGAGTTTGGGCAGTAAAGCAAGTTGAGTTGAAATGGATCTTTATGCACAAAATTGAAAGCTGAAGGTCAAATTGGAAATTTCCCATTAAATTGAAGCTTGGCTGCAGAAGAATAAATTGGGAAATTTCTTTCTGAGCTCGGGCTGCCCTAGATCAGCGCCTGTGAGAGCGCACCCTTCGTCTCGCCTCGCCTTGCTTCGGCCTCTTACCATCCGAAGCTGCGCATGATGCCGGCCTCTCCGAGTCTCTCATGCACGTCGATGGCCACGTCTTTCACATCCGCGCTCTTCCTCCGCCGATTCCGTGCGTGCGATTGTTTCCGCCCCACGCTTTCTCTCTCCTATAAAAGCAGCCGAAGGATGATCTAAGGGGGCGGTTTGATGTTGATTATTGGCGATTTCACCTTCTGAGTTTGGAGAAGAAGTGGTCTTCTTTGATTTGGAGCGAATCTGCGCAGGTGGCGCCGATTCGGACCGGGAACGCAGAGAGGCTGTAGGTTTCCCATGCTTGAGGTTTTCATGATAATAGGATTTTATTCTCTGAGTTTTCGCATTGCCTTGTTCTTACTTCTTCTGGTTCTATTGGTTTATCAGAAATTGTTTTTTTATAATTCCAATTATTTGGGTTGGATTTAATCCATGGCCCATTCCCTGTTTGATTCCAAATTCTGCCATTAATGTATTTGATGTTTGTTCATAAAGCTTTTACTGTGTTCATTTTAAAGCTGAACCGTGCTTGCATTTGTCAAATTCTAATTCCCAGAACCTCAGGCCACAGCAGTTCATGAATTTGATTGATATTACATTGCAAATATTTTGAATTGCTGAACTTCATCTGAGTCATTTCCTTGTTTGCTAAAACTCATGGATTTACTTTGACAGATTAGAAGCTGTTTGTTTCCCAAAATTAAAGAGTTAAGTTTATTGTATGGTGGCTAATTTTTATTAATTTGATAGTTTTCTATTTTTCATTTGCTTATATTTCTCTAAAGTTGCTTGGAGCATTTTAAATTTTTTTTAAAAAGCCTATTAAAAGTTTATGTAGATATGTGGTTGTTGCTAACTAGTATAATTTATTTCACCTTAGTTTAATCTCCTCAAATTAGCAACATAATATTGCATTTATATGTTTTTGATTTAATTATCATAATTATAGTCTTTATCGGCATTATTACCTAGACAAGTGTCCTTATTTGGTCGTGTGACTCGCTTTAGTGACTCTCGTGTGGCATCACCAGGCCACTATATCATTTGTTTCAAATCATGATATATTTTATTTATACTTGGATGAATAATATATTTTGCCCCATAAACTTTTTGTAATAACACATGTTTGAGATTATCAATGTATGACATATAAAGTCTGTTTTTATATTTTAATAATCTTTTATTATCAATGTTGAAATCATTCGATTTTCCTTCTTTAGCTTTCTTGACAAGTTTTTGAATAAACAGGTCTTTATTCTGACCTTTTGTTACAAATTTAAGTCATTCAGTTCTAACTGTTAATTGACACAAGAATATCTGACTTTTACCTTTAATTATATCCAAAGATAATCATTTCATCTCAAGACCATTAATTGTTCATCTCTTTGCAAGGCTATCATACTCAAATTAGTTTTTCTATTTAAGGCATCAGCTACTACATTAGTCTTACCTGTTAATACATAATTTTCAAATTATAATCTTTAATTAATTCAAGTTAACGTCTCTGTTTCAGATTCAACTTTTTATAGGTGAAAATGTATTTCAAACTCTAGTAGTCTGTATATACTTTACATTTTACTCCATATAAATAGTGTTGTCAGATCTTAAGTGTAAAAATAATTACTGTCAATTTCAAGTTATGTACTGGATAGTTCTTTTTATGTGGTTATAGCTATTGTGTAGCATAAGCTATAACCCTACCATGCTACATAAGAATACATCTGAGTCCTTAGAATTACCCATCACTATAAATCTGAAACCCATCACTACCCTTTGATAAAGTTAATACTTGAGCTGAAATGAGACTTTTTTTTTTATTTTTGAAAACTAACTTCACAGTCTGCATTCCAATCAAGCTTAACTGCCTTTTGTGTCAGTCTTATAAGTGATAATGTAATCTGTGAAAAGTTTTTTATAAGTTTACGCTAATAGCTAGACATTCCTAGAAAACTTCTTATTGCAATTTCTTAGTTGGTTTTGCCCATTCCATAATTGCAGATACTTTCTGCAGATCAATAGATATTCTAGCTGCACTAATAACATGTCCCAAAAAGTTCATATCAAATAATCAAAATTCACATTTTAAAAATTTTGCATACTGTTTTTTCTTTTTTAACTTCTGCAATACCAAATATAAATATTTTGAATGCTCTTTATGGTTCTTTGAGTATATCAGTATGTCATCTATAAAGACTATAACAAACTGAACAAGGGTTGAAATACTTTGTTCATTAAATTCATAAATATTGCTAGAACATTCATTAATTGAAACAGCATTACTAAGTATTCATAATGTCTATACCTACGTATAAATGTTGTTTTAGGTATGTCTATTTTTTTTAATCTTCAATTGGTAGTATCTAAATCTTAGATCAATCTTGGAGAATGTAGAAGCTCTTTGTAATTGATAATACATTATAAATTCTGGGTAAAAGATATTTGTTTTTAATTGTCACTCGATTCAATTCAAGGTAATTTATACACATTCGTAGACCACGATCTTTCTTCTTTACAAGCAAAATTGGTGCATCCCATACCAAAATACTTGGACGAATATAATCTTTATCTAATAGTTCCTGCAACTGAGTTTTAAAGTCTTTGTAACTCAGTAATTGTCATTCGATAAGGAGCTTTAAAAATAGGTTTCATCTCTGATATGAGTTCTATTAAAAATTTTACTTCTCTATCCGAAGGTAATCCTGATAAATTTTTAGGAAATACATTTAAATATTTCTTTATTACTAGTATAGCTTGTATTTTAAATAGCTCAAATTTAACATTCACCGTCATAGCTAAGTATTTCACATATATCTTTCTTATTAATTGATGTGCTTGAATGACTGAGATTAATGAAAATTTTCTCGTAACTATAATATATTATATCTGAGGATTCAGGAACATGGACTCTAATATTTTTCTCTTTATAATTAATAATCACTTGATATTCAGATAACCAATTCATTCTCAATATCACATCAAACTCGGTTATAGGTACGACAATTAAGTTTGCCTAAAACTCTTGCTCTTTAATCTTAATCTTTATTTTCACTTATCATTTCATTCTTATAGTTATATTCATCGGTAGTGCAATATGGGTGGAAGTGTTTCTAAATACAATTTTTTGTATAACAATTTTGGAAATGGAGGAGTGTGATGCACCTGAATCAAATAGTATAATTACAAGTGAATTATTCAAAATAAGCGTACCTGCTATAACATTTGGTGACTCCTGAGCTTTCTGGCATGTCAATGCATAAATACGACGCTAAGTACCTCGTTCACCAGTTTTAATAGTAATGTCACACCCCCGTCCTGATGCACCGGAAGCTTCACCTCTACCACTAAAAGTGGGAGCCATATAAGCTGGAAATGATTCCTCACCCTTTTTGGGGCATACTCTAGAATGACCTATCTTCCAACCCACTTCACCACAATTATAACAGATTCTATCCCTAGCTTGACACACTCCCTCGTGAACTTTTCTGCAAGTTTGAGATCTTAGTCTTCCAGAACTGCCACTAGTACTTGCAAATACAAATACAGTAGTCCCATGAGAACTAAACCTCTTTAGTGCTAGTCTTTGATAAGCTTTAGATGTCATAACTTTTCGCTTTCCTAATGCTTCTTTTCTGGCTTGCCCCTCCAACGGATCCTACTCCACTATTACTGCTATTTCCACTAAAACTGATCCAACTGATCCTACTCCAAAAAGTTCATATTAGATAATCAAAATTCACATTTTAAAAGTTTTGCATACTGTTTTTTCTTTTTTAACTTCTGCAATACCAAATATAAATATTTTGAATGCTCTTCATAGTTCTTTGAGTATATCAATATGTCATCTATAAAGATTATAACAAACTGATCAAGAGTTGAAATACTTTGTTCATTAAATTCATGAATACTGTTGGAGATTCCTATGGTCAAAGTATTATGGAATAACCAGATTGAAAGGGAAGCAACTTGGGAGACTGAGGATGATATGTTTGAGTCCTATCCCGAATTCTTTGCATAATTTTGAGGACAAAATTCTGTCAAGATAGGGAGGATTATAACGTTCAGGTATTTTAAGTTTTATTGTATTTTATTATTCTCTTAATTAAGCCATTAATGTGTGTTAAAATAAATAGATTTACTTGATTAAGCTTAATTAAGTGTAATTAAATCATTTTTTTAGCTTTAATTGGGGAAAGCAATGCTGGCCAAATCTCATCCATAATTATTATTATTATTATTATTATTGTTTTAATAAACACATGGCAAGCTTGCAAGTGAGAAAGCCTAGGTTTGAAGGCAAGTGTAATTAATAAAATGAAATAAAAGGTTTAGAGTTTGAATGGAAAAAAAAAGAGGAAACTTCTCATTTTTGGGGTTCCAGCCGAGCGAGAGAGAGGGTGAGGGAGGATGCTTCCAGTGAGCTACAGGCTTTTGAAAAAAAGAAAAGGTTAAATAAGTTGCTTCATTTCTCTCCTAAATTGGATTATTCTCTTCATCCTCTTCATCCTTTTCATCTTTGGGCCAGCATTTGGGAAAGAGAAGCAAAGGGGTAATAATCCCTAGTTTACCGCTGAGGGCTATTTGTAACTTATTTGCCTCTGAGGCATAAACCAAGAACCATGGTCTTATCCCGTAAAATTTGACTAATAGCTAAAAATGAAAATTTATTCATGAATTTAAAATTAGCATTTATATGCATTTTATTATGATTCTTACATTTCCACAAGTTCCTATTTTTGATGGTAATGGTGATGTAATTGATATCGTATGCTTGCTAGCAATTATTTTTATCTAGCTTGTTAGTGCTAATGTCTACTCAGCCTGGGGTTGTAAGGCTGATGACTATATTTTTGGCAGGTACTGCTACACAAGAAAATCAAGGGAAAGAGAAGACAGACGAGTAGGAATTGTTTCAGTTGTGTTTTTTTATATCTTAATCTTTTATACCTTTTAGAAGACTTATGAAATATTAACTTTCGATATCTCATATATGCCGTATAAATTGGACTTGAACGTTTATTACTAGAGTGGTTAGTTTTTTTTGTGGTTATCAAATATGCTATATTTATTGAACAATAAACAAGACTAGTTATTTATCTAGAGTTCTGTTTGTCAATTTATGCTTAATTTAAAGTTGTATTATCTTACTAGTTTACTCTGTCATGCTACTCGGTACTGAGCCCTGTTAACTATTTGATCCGCTGCGTTAGGCCCAAGTGTCAGGTTAGAGTCGTGACAAAGGTGGTATCAAAGCCAAGTTACCTCTCCTTTCGAGAATGGCGAGCCTGGGGTAGAAAGATACAGGGAATGCACTCGTACACACAGTACCTTCCAAAATATTATTTGTATTTTACTAAATTATTTTTATTTTAGGAGGACGATTGAGGCTGGTTAATCTTTAGGGACTAATCCTGAATGACAGCAGCGTCCTAGATGGGGAAGACCACGGACTGGGCCAAGAGTTCAACCTGTGAATACTAATGAACGACTAACTCAGTTATTAACTACACTTGTAGAGCAACTGGGAAATCTACCAGCGCAAATGCAAGCAGCACAAACGATGGCACAGGTACAGGCAACAATGCAAGCACCGGTACCACTGCCATCACCACCTTCGGTAGCTTCGGTCCAAGTTGGGGAGCCTCATTTGGACCGATTAGTGGAACTTTTCCAACGTATGCACCCACAACACTTCGAGGGTACTACCGACACAGTGATCGCTGAAAAGTGGGTTGGAATGATGGAAAAGGTGTTTGAGGGCATTCGATGCCCTGCAGATCGGAAGGTGTCCTTAGCTGCTACAGCGATGGATGGGGCTGCTGATGATTGGTGGAGAGATCACTGTAGGATCTTCATGAGTGGTAGAGCTATAGAGACTATCACTTGGGAAGAATTCCTTGAAGCTTTTAGGCTTAAGTATATTCCAATCTCTGCACAAGAGAAGATGAGAGAAGAGTTGAGCCGACTAGTACAACGAAACATGATAGTACCAGAGTATGAAGCCAAGCTTGCTGCACTAGCCAAGTTCGTACCACAGATGATACCTGATGAAGCAGAAAAGTGCTATCTATTTCGAAAAGGGTTGCGTGATTCAGTCCCTGTTGCCGTCATTCCAGCACATACAAAGGTATATGCAGAGCTAGTAGAAATGGCTACACTGGTGGAACAAGATCAGTTAGCAACTCAAGCTCGAAAAGAAGCAGTTGGTAAGCGTAAAGGCATGGCTTCTAAATCTATCTTAGGGCCAGTATCGAAGAAGTCTGCATCTAGTAGTAGCAGAGTTGGTGATTCAGGTGGTAACTTTGGCAAGCCTAAATGCCAGCACTGTGGAAAGTTCCATTGGGGTACTTGTCGATTAGAGAGTAAATTGGAGGGCAAAAACTGCTTTGTTTGTGGAGAATTTAGTCATATTGCTAAAGCATGCCCGAAGAGAGCAACACCAGTGAGCGGAGCTATTGTACCTACATCAGTTGCATCTACCTTTGGAGGACGAGGAGGTGGCACTTCAGCAACATTTAGGCGTGGTCGTAGATCCGCAACTGTTATTGGAGGACAAGGACCTCAGCCTCGTGTCCATGCTTTGACGCAGAAGGAGGCCCAAGAATCGCTAGACGTCATTACAGGTACAATATATTTATGTGACTTACCTATGGTTGCATTGTTTGATTCAGGAGTGTCACACTCTTTTATCTCCAAAAACATAGTGAGGAGATTGTCCTTGAAAGTTCACCCATTAGATGATGTGCTTAACGTTGCATTGCCAACTGGTGCAATGATAGGAGTAAAGTGGGGAGTCAATGAGGTGATTAAAATTACAGATCACAATTTTCAATCAAAGCCATTGTAGTACTTATTACTGAATTTGATGTAATTCTGCGAATGAAGGGTTGTCTTTATATCAAGTGATTATTGATTGTCGGGAAAAAAAGTTCGAGCCCATCTCCCAGGATCTTCAAATATAGTATACTATGATCAGGGAAGGAAAGTACCACTGATTTCAGCAATGCGAGCACATCAATTAATGAGAAAAGGATGTGTTGCATAGTTGACGATGGTTATAAATGCCAATGTTGACTCGGTGGAGTTGCAAGTGATACCAATGGTGAATGAGTACTTGGATGTATTTTCAGATGAATTACTAGGTTTACCTCCAGAAAGAGAGGTAGCATTTGCAATTGACCTTATATCAGGAACAAAGCCTATTTCTAAAGCCTCATACGAATGGCTATCACTGAGTTGCAAGAATTAAAGACTCAGTTGCAGGAGCTACTAGATAAGGGATATATTCGTCCAAGTATTTCCCCCTGGGGTGCTCTAGAGTTATTTGTAAAAGAGAAGGATGGTAGTTTTCGAAAGTGCATTGACTATCATGAAATTTATCGTGTGACGATTAAAAATAAATATCCTCTTCCCTGAATCAATGATTTATTTGATCAACTTCAAGGAGTATTAGTATTTTCTAAGATAGATCTTCGATCTGGGTATTACCAATTGAAGGTGAAGAAGAGGATATCCCAAAGACAGCCTTTAGGACTAAATACGGGCATTATGAATATATTTGGTAATACCATTCGGTCTAATAAATACTCCAGCTGCCTTCATGGACTTAATGAACCGAGTATTCCAGCCTTATCTGGATCAGTTTGTTATTGTCTTTATGGGTGATATACTAATATATTCAAAGAGTCATGAAGAGCACGTGCAACACTTGCATTTGGTATTGCAAAAGCCGAGGGATATAT
>KZ451998.1:1960538-1979588 GCA_002786265.1 Apostasia shenzhenica
AACGGCTACAAATACCCCTGAAACAGTCCCCAAGAAAAGGGGGTGAGATCGGACTCTCATTTTTGTAACAGAGCCCCAACTAAGGAAGCTCTCTTCTTCCTCCTCTTTCTTTCTTTCGAAGAACATTGTACAAGCCCTCGAGGCTTTTCTTTCTTCATTAGTAAGACTCTTTCGCTGACCGTCCAGGTGGACGTAGGGGATCATCTCCCTGAACCACCTTAAACTTCTGTGTGCTTTTTTGGATGCTCCGAACTGTTCCTTTCCTTGAGCCTTCATTAACAGGCTCACTCCCTTTGCGCGTCGTCGTCTCCCGGAACTCTCTTTCTTTCGGTGTTTCCTAGGACCCCCACATCCTACGTCAACAAATAGATAATAGATGATACTTAATTAAATTTGATCATCTATTTTTATCTATATGTGAAGAAAATGATGTATACTAGAAAAGAAGCTCCTAGAGTTGAGATTCAGCTTAAGGGCATATATAAGACTTTAGACAGGGTTAGTACTCTATTAGAAAAACAAGTTGAACAAGGCAATTGCCATAAAGACAATGGAAAGCAGTCTGAGTCGTCTGGAAATAATAAGGAATGTACACTTGAGAAATTTAAGAAGTTGGATCTACCTTACTTCAAAGGTACTGGTGATCCTGATGAAGCTGAAGATTGGATAAATAAATTGGAGAAAATATTTGCTGTAATGAAATGTGGAGATGAAGATAGAATCAGATTTGCCACGTTTATGTTCGAAGGAAAAGCTGAGTATTGGTGGAAGTCTACTCAACTAAGACTTTTGGAAAGAGCTTCACTTTCATGGGAAAAATTTGTAGAAGTTTTCTTTGAAAAGTATTTCTTAGATGTAGTTCATGACAGGAAAGTAGTTGAATTTATCAAGTTGGAACAGGGAGATCTTTCTGTTAACCAGTATGAGGCTCGTTTTACTGAATTATCCAGATTTGCACCCGAACTTGTTGTTAATGATCTGAATAAAGCAAAGAAGTTCAAGAGGAGATTGAAACAGGAAATTAAAAATCGTTTGGCTGGGTACAAACTGAAAACATATAATGCTATATATGAACGAGCTCAGATGGTAGAAAATAATATTTTAGAGTCCGAATAATATGCTAAAGCATAGGAACAGAAGATATCAGAACAGAAGATATCAGAACAAAAGAAAAAAGACCGACCACTAGAGAAAGTTTCTCATGGTAAATTCAATAAATCAAAAATGAGGAAGAACAATAATTCCACAAAACAAGAACAGAATCAACAAGCTAGAATTTGTGGAAGATGTGGAAAGAATCATGGAGATAGAGCTTGCTACTGGGAGATTGGTGCTTGTTTGAGGTGTGGTAAGGTTGGGCATATGATTAAAGACTGTCCCCTTATGAAAGGCCAACCACAACAGAAAGCTACTAGTGGAGCACAGACACCAAAGGCTCAGGGAAGAGTATATGCTTTAACCAAAGAAGATGCTTAAGCCTCAAAAGATGTTATAATAGGTACTATTCTTTTATGTGAACAACAAGTGTATGCTTTATTTGATCCGGGATCAACACACTCCTTTATTTCTATATCTTTTGCTAAAAATTAGGAGTTAAACTTGAACTATTCGATTGTGTTTTGAGTGTGGAAACTCCTATGGGTGATTCCTTAATTTCTGACATGGTCTGTAAATCATGTGATATGAATCTTGGAGACTATCAATTTAATGTTGATTTAATCCTACTACAAATGAAAGATTTTGATGTGATATTGGGCATGAATTGGCTTTCTTCGAATTATGCTAGTATTGATCGTTATAAAAAATCATTAACTTTTAACGTGCCCAATCAATCAACATTTTTTTCAATGGAACTTCAAATTCTCAAGTATCACTAATATCAGTTATTCAAGCTAATCAGTTACTTGCCAAGGGTTGTAAAGGTTTTCTTGCTTATATTGTGGAAAAGCGAATGGATAACACTACTTTAGAGGATATTCCTGTTCGAGAATTTCTAGATGTGTTTGTTGATTTACTTGTTTGCCATCAGAAAGAGAGGCTGAGTTCTCTATTGAATTAGTTCCGGGTTCAACCCCGATTTCAAAGGCTCCTTATCGAATGACTCCAACTGAACTTCAAGAACTTAAGAAGCAGTTACAAGAGTTATTAGATAAAGAATTTATTCGACCTAGTGTGTCTCCATGTGGTGCTTTTGTATTATTTGTTAAGAAGAAAGATGGATCCTTGAGACTTTGCATTGATTATATGCAGTTGAACAAAGTAACTGTCAAAAAACAAATACCCACTGCCTAGAATTGATGATTTGTTTGATCAATTATAAGGAGCACAAGTATTCTCTAAAATTAATCTTAGGTCTGGATATTATCAACTTAAGATCAAAACTGAGGACATATTTAAGACAGCTTTCCGTACACGCTATGGCTATTATGAGTTTCTGGTTTTACCATTTGGCCTAACTAATGCACCTGTAATTTTTATGGATCTCATGAATAGAGTTTTCAAGCAATTTCTGGATAAATTTGTTATTGTCTTTATTGAGGACATTTTAGTGTATTCCAAAAGTGAAATAGAACATGAGGAACACTTGAGGATAGTCATGCAGAGTCTTAGTTTTGAAAATATCGTCAATGAAAGGTGTAATGAGATTTGGAAAGAAAGGCAAGTTAAGTCCTAGATATATTGGACCTTTTGAAATACTGGAGAGAGTTGGGAATGTTGCTTATCAACTGGCATTACCACCTAAAATGATAGATTTTCATAATGTTTTTCATGTCTCTATGTTAAAAAAATATGAACCTGATCCTTCTTATGTTCTCAGTCAACAAGATACAGAAATCAGAAGAGATATGTCTTATATAGAGAAACCTATTGGAATTCTTGACCAGAAAGATCAAGTATTGCGTAACAGAACAATTCCACTGGTGAAAATTTTATGGCAGCATCATACTTCTGATGACGCAACTTGGGAATGAGAAGATGACGTCAGAAACAAATATCCTGATCTTTTTGAATAATCAGGTACATGAATTTAGAGGACTAAATTTTTTTAAGGAGGGTAGTAGGTAATAATCTAGTTGGATTAAAATAAAAAATATTGGTGTAGGTTTGGAATTAAGTGAAATATTGGTATAGGCGATCTCAAAAGAAGTCATACAAGGGCAAGGACAAGAAATAGAGTAAAGAAGGCGATGTAACTTGCTATGAATGCAACAAGCCTGGGCACACAAGCCAAATTCCTCTCTTCTCAAATCCAAAAAGTTAAAGAAGAAAAAAGCTTTAATTGCTCCTTGGAGCGATTCAGACGATAGCTCAAATAATGATGAAAAGGATGAAGTCGCTAATTTGTGTCTTATGGCCAAGGAAAACTAAGAGGAGGATGCAACAAATTCGGTAAATAACTTTCCTCGCTCTTTTGATGAACTAGAATTTTCTTTGCTTGAGCTTATTGATGAATATGATAAGTCAAAATATAAATATTTCTTTTAAAGAAATTACATCTTGTTTGTGTATCTTCATGCAATGCACTAAAAGAAAAAATTAATAAGCTTATGTTACATGATAAAAATATTACTAAGTTGAATAATGATCTTAGCATGCATGTTAGTAGATTGAATCAAGAGAATGAATTTCTTAAAATTGATGTAACATGCTAAATTTCTATGTTGAAAATAGAACTACTTCTACTCATGGCATAAAAAACAAATCTCATGCTAAGAATGATTATCAACAACATCTCATGCTCACATATATGCTATGCCTCATATTATACGTAACTTTTGTAATAAGCACGGTCATATTGCATATACTTGCATGATTGAAAAATCTATGTTTTCATTTAAATGCACCTCTTATGCATGGATTTCTAAAGGCATCACATATGAACTATATAATTGTAACTAGCTGCTTAGGACTAAAATGTATTTGGGTACCGAAAATCAAAACTTGAGATTTTTTTTTATAGGTATATCTCCACATAGGGACCGGTGGAGGCATGTGGTGCTAGGATAATGGGTGTTCACGCGACATGAAGATGGGAATCACTGGTGGAGGCGGTGGCTCATTGCTAGGAGCAGGTTACTATGGATAAGATGCAGCAGGGAATGGATAAGGTATCCGATGTCCTCGGGGAAAAAAGGCCCTTGACTCTTGGCAATTGGCACGGAGAAGAAGCTACAACCGGCACAAAACGAATAGGGGAGATGGGAGGGTGGGGGCATCTTGACAACCGAAAATGGAGATGCTTCGAAGGATAACTGGACAATCGGTAAGGATGGTGAACCACTGAAAGATACCTTCCTTAACCTGGCAAACATTAGAAGAACCCATTTGCTTCTCAATTCCCTTAGCCACTGTCGTGGAAGCGATCATGGCCAAGCACAAATCAGAGCTGACCGGCAAAGATATTGAAAGTATGAATACCTTACACCCTGCGGCTTGGGGTGGCCGCAAATAGGAGAATAGATAATATTTTGGATAATGTTATGCATAGCGCTGTGAATTTGAATGTGAATATGGATGTGAATGCTTATGGGCTTAAGCTGAGACTGGAAGGATCCCAGGAACAAATGTCTCCATGCAAGTAAATCCGTTTATGCATGAGGAGGGAAGTAGTGAAAAAGCTGAGAATGATCTCTGCAGGCAAGCTACTTGTCAAAATGCTCCAACGAGTTGGAATGATGGAAAGGATCAAGAAACTTACAAGACCAAAAGGGGAGTAAGCTATGCTTCAATTCTCAACAGAGATGGGGAGAATATGGAGATTTTGACAAGTAGCTTGCCATCCCTCTGTCAATAGTGGACCAACTCTCACAGGAGCAGGAAGAGGCATATCCCCAAGTGCTAATGAAGCATCCCAAATCACAGGAGAAGTGCAGATTTGCTCTTGTAGGAAGAATTTTTGGCAGGAGATTACCCTTTATATGTTATAATTATAACAACGGAGGCCCAAAGGAAGTGGGGGGCAGTTCCTGGATTCAAAGCTATGGAAAATGGAAAATGGCTCTTCATGATAAATTTTGCGAGGGAGAAAGGAACATTTTTTTGTGGGAACATGACCATAACAAGTTAAGCAGTAAATGTTGATATTTGGACACCCGTTGGTGGGGACACTAATCAACATTGAATTAGACAATTAGGATGATACCATGTGCTGAATCAAAATTCAAATTCAAATTAATTAGAACTATCGAAGGATTGACACCAGCTCTCGCCTCCCCCAACCCTCCTCCATTCTGTCATTGAGCCTCTGCAACACTTTCTTATGCCGTCGAGTTGTTCCCGCCTGTGTGCAACTACGTATAGCTCTCTCGACCACCTCCTCGAGTTGTTCACTTTACGTGCATGCAACTTGAAGCCTCATCCGTTTGCCTGCCGAGCCCGACGGCCTTCATCGTTGCTTGACTTGCACCGTCTATCTAATTCGTACAGAATATTGCCTAGGGGTGGCAAAACGGGTCGGCGGGTATTTGTACCCGACCCGATTAATAAATGGGTCAGGTTGGCGGGTCGACCCGACCCATTTATAGAGTATTGTTATATAAATGCCCAACCCGAACCCGACTCAACTCGATTATGCCCAATCCGAACCCAATCCCTTTAATAAACGGGTCAAAATTCATGACTCTTACCCAAACTTTTTGGGATGGGTTGTTGGGTTCACAGGTTAGGTCATATATAGCCACCCATAGTATTGCCCCACCTGCCAAGCGAGCCATGCTCCCACAGCCTGGCCTCTCCCGCGCACCCATGCAGCACTCGCGCTCTCCCATTTGGCCGCCGGTTCCCGCACCCTCCTGCATGTTTGCTCACAAACTCACCCTGCAACGTGTGCCTCTTGTGAGCTCGCCTGTTTCTGCAATCAAATTAAGAAAGTATATAATTTTTATCAAAGTAAAATTAATCACTGGTTATTTGATTTGAAGAAACTATTTGTTCTATTTGATTATTTTTTTTGCTCTAATTATGCGACTTATATTTGAGCGATAATTACTATTGGATTTTAAGTGTGAGACATCTGTCTCTTAATTCTTGAGATCTCGAATCTGATCTATTGAATTTAAATCGACGCTCTAATCTAATTTGATAAATTTTTATTTATCAAACAATTTAGTTTAACTTTAAATTGGGTGTGTTTGTTTGTAAGGTTAAATTTAAGAAGGTTAAAATTAAATTTGAATAGAGATATTTTTTTATTGAAAATTGTGAATGATGTGAAATAAAGTTAGTTATTATGTTGAGATATGTGAGGGATGTGATATAAAGTTAGTTATTGTTTTAGTAATATATGTAGGATGTGATATAAGTTATTATTTTAGTAATATATGTAGGATGTAAAATAAATTTAATTTTTAATATTAAATTTTATGTGTGATGTGATATGTCTGGTTAAAATGAAACCAGGTTAATTTTAAACCGGTAAACAAACGAGGTAAAATATCTTAATTTGTAATATTCATAAAACTTATTTATCATATAATTTATTTGAAAAATAATTTATTAGTTGATTTTGCTCATTATAAATTATAAATTATTATTATTTATTTTCATCCTGCATCACCCAATGTTTAATCCCAGTATTATTCCTGTATTGATTCAGATTTCCAGATTTACCATTGGAGTTATTGGGGTGTAAAACATTAGTGAAGATTGCAGCTAAAGCTGGGAAGCCACTCCTGTTCAACCAATTCACTGCCACAAGAGAGAACACAGCAGACCTCAGCGCAGAAGGGAGTTCTATGGAGATAGAAGCGTATGAGTGCCATGGCCATGATAGATTGCATAGACCTGATGCTGGTATTCAATCAACAACCCCACTGGCCAGCTCTGGAAACAGCAGGGGCAAACTTTCTAGTGCCATGATGGATGCAACTGTGGTGAATCATGGTAGTAATAAAGATGATACGATCCGGATGCAAGAATTAGAGGTGGCTCCACACTGTGCTCAAAGAAATTGGGAAACAATCCACCAATGAATGAATCCTACCACAAACCTTCCCCAGAGAAAGATGAATGGTCTGTGCCACCTGAATTAAGAAGTCATCCTACTGTAAGGAGATCCCAAGCAACCAAAGTGGCGCGTAGACTGCAAGGTTAGTATTTTGGGTATCTCACCACATTTATTATTGTTATGCTTGTTTCTTCTATTTTTTGTGATTGAAATGAATGCAAGAACTAGTACGTCCATAGCCGTGTGTGTGTTCCACTCGTTTCATGTGCCAGCCGTTGGGTCTCTCTCCTCTTTTAATGGAATTATAATCGTTTGTGTTCTTAAGAGTTACCATCATCCTTCTAGATCGAGTGGATACACCGTGGTCTGGCAGATTGGCTAATGCCCTCTTTTGTATTGGTGGGATATTGTCCCCTTTGAAGCATCTTATATTATACACCTTTACTTTTAATTAATGTAAAGTTCTAGGCCACATTTTCAGAGACTAGCAATGAGTGCATTGGCCATTTTGTCCAAGGCTCCTAACACAGTCCTGTACTAGCTCAAACCTTGTGTTGCCAGGCTTTAGATTTCAAGCCCAAGATTGTGAGTGCATTCTGATGAAGTTCGGGCTGAAGGATTTGACCTTTTTTATGACTGAAACTGATGTGAAAATTTGGCCAAATATGATCGAGAGAAACCGGAAGTCAATTCAACAAAAAGAAAAGTTATAGAAGGAACTCAATCCTTTTTTACGTGGTGTTAACTTGGCGATTTAAATTTACTATGAAGGGAAAGGTTTACAAACTATAGAGCGCTAGGCCTCTATATGAAAAGAAATATTACAAGGGTAGAAAATGGAGCGGTTCAAAGGTGGAATTGTGGAGTCGTCATCTCCTACTTTTTCCGTTCATGTAGAGTCTCGTCTCTCTGGATCTGGGATGAATGAAGAGTAACGAACTCGTTTGGAGGATTGAGACAATCAAGGAGGATTCTTCCTTCTCAGTTTTCCCTTCTATTTATATCCTGATCAAGAGCATAAAATGATAGCCTAGCGCCTGAACGGCTGTATGGTTGAGGAGCACAATGACCTTTTTGTTTGGCCGAGGACCAAAACAGGACCAAAATAGTACTAGTTTAAAAAATAACAATAATAATAATAAATAAATTATTTTAATTATTCTACACAAATTTTAATATAAAAAATAATATTTTACTTCACATACTCAATAATTTTTAATAAAAATACAAACTTTATTTCACATCTTAGATCAAAATACTTGACTTGAATACTTTGGTCTATAATGTGAAATAAAGTTGATATTTTTATTTTAAATTATCGAGTATATAAAGTAAAAAAATATTTTTTATATTTGAATTTGTGTAAAATAATTTAAAATATTTATTTATTATTATTATTATTTTTTAAATTAGTACCATTTTGGTTATTTTTTTGTCTTGTTTTGGTCATCGCACCAAACAGGGCCTTAGTCTCCTTTCTCCCATCTAGAAAGTATGATATCAGGGATTTGAGCAACAACTTTAATGTTATTTTTGAAATATCAAATATCTTATTTGGTGCTATGTATTTGTTTTATATTTTATTAGGTGCTTTTGTTTGTATATTATTTTCAAAGGTGGTATCTGTGTATATTCCATCTGAAACTTTAATATTATTTATATTTACATTTTAAACTTGTATATTATTTTTTATGTTGTTCTTGTGAGGCATGAGATCCCCATGCTTTTAGGGCCACCAAACAAATCTCAGCCACCATTGGCCACACGCACTCCTAGTTATCCTCGAATGAGGCATATTCTTCAAGACTCATATGCTTTTGTCTTCTGAGTAAGGGTGGCACTTTATGTCCATACCCATTTAATTTGCATTGACTTGCTCTAATGGAACGAGTATGAGTCTTAAAATTATACTTGTAACTTACGATCTGCCCTGTCGCATCATGAGATGGGATGAATACTGGTATGATAGAACCAAACTCACCCAAACTCGCCTAAACTCAATACCTGATATTAAATAATAAATCCTTATTCCCTAATTCCATCCCATGTGCCATGGCTTTTGAATCCCCAGTCCTAGTTCCTTGCCTAATCCTGCTTCTCCTGCAAACCCTAAAGCAACTCACAGTCACCCTACCCCGTTAGCTTCTTTGACAAGACTCACCGTCAGCTGCTGGCTGCCATCTCGCTTGGCGCTAGCGGCGACTTCTCCCGTAAGACCTTCTACCACACGACTTTACAGAGAGAGATGGTGCTACTGCCAGCAGGGCTTCTTCGCCGATCTTCTCCAACACTTCCAATCTAGGGCAGAGCTGGGGAGAGTTGGCGACAGAGAGGAATCGAGTCAAGGCCAGTGCGACGGGCAAGTTTAAGGTGGGGCTGGGGCGACAAAGGACTTGGGGTGAGTTCTGGTATCATGAAATAATATTTGGAGCAGAGTGAGGTAGGTCAAAAATAGGTATGGGTGAGTATGAGTCTTGAGTAATATATATCGTGAGGTTGGTATAAGTATTTGCCAACCCAACTCAAACTCGCCCAATTGTCACCCCTGCTTCTGAGGAGTCCACGATCTTGAACCTCTTCCTCTTTTAGCCCATTTCATTGCCCTTATATGTACCCATCATTCTAGAAAACTCGATAACTATGGTAAGTTCCTCTTTGGATAGACGACCAAATGCACCTAGGAACTTATCTAAATTAATCTCAAAGGTCTTAAATGTATGCAAACAATATTTCTTTAGGATCTAGAACATCTTAGCAGGATCAGATAAATTAGTTTATATAAGAATCACTAAGAACATAGTAATAAAAAAAAATCATTCTACTTTTCTTTCTTTTTATTAAACATTGATATTTTTGTTTTTGTATTAATTTTTATTTAAACAGGACCAGCTCTTAATCATAGTTCTCTTTCAATCACTTGGGTAGTTTTTTCATAAAATTGCGATTATTAAAAAATTGAGAAGTTTAGATAAACTGGACATATCTCACCATTTTGTATGCTAATACAATGCATTGAAAATATATTTGATCATATTCAACATAACAAAATAATTAACAAGTTCATATAAATTTGACTTAATTTATCAGATTATAGCTGAAAACAATGATAATTAAGGATATAATAATGCCAAATAAATTTCATTGCGATTAAAAGAGAAAGGGGTAATTTCATTTAGCTCCCTAAAGTTTGTTTACTTAGACACAAAAGTACATAAATGTCAAAACATGTTATTCAGGTTTACAAAAATTATTACATGAGGTATTGTGGTCCTACATAACAGAATCTGTTATGTATTGTAACAATGACAAAAATATCCTTCTTTAATCTGTTAATTTTAAAAATATGCCATTGAGGCCGCTGTGTGCACCAACCGCCCGCTAGCGGATGCCGGAGCGCATGGCCGCGTGCAGGCAGATCGCGCACAGACGTCGGCGCTTGGGGCCGCGCATAAGCGGCCTGCCCGGACGCCGGCGCTCGAGGGCTTACGCAAACGCTGGCGCGCAGGGCAGCACGCGGACGCCCGCGTACAAGGGCTGCGGTGACCCGCGTGCGGAGGCGCACTGCGGCCGAGCTCGCGCGGGTGCACTAGCGGACGCTCAGGCGCAGGGTGTCTGCACTCGAAGCGGCGCGTTGCAATGACCCGTGCGAGGACGTCGTGGTCGCGCACTATCGGTGGTGCACTCGGAGGCCGGCAGCACGCGCTGCTGGCTGCCGACGCTCAAGGCCACGCGCAGGCAGCCCGTCCGTGGACGCACTGCACATGAGGGTAAAATTGTAATTGAAAAAATATTTAATTTAATTAAATTTAATTTTTTAATGAAATAATGATATTTTAAACGGAAAACATTATGTTGGACTTGATGGGAAGCTTTTTAAAAATAACTAAGGCTCGGGTAAACTATATAATCATTATTGTAGACTTGGATGATATGTTTTAACGTTTATGGACCTGGACGGTAAATTAGACAAACCTGAGGAGCCTAAGTGAAATTACCCCAAAAAGAAAACTCATACCAATGTATAGATATATGCGCATATTACATATACTTTTTCATGGATGTGATGAGACTTATGAAAGATGGATTTGACACGGTAAATCTGTAAGAAATGAAATGAATAATATTGGGAGAAGTACATCATCTACATGTGCAGATACTAATATTAACATTAAAAATACAGTCGAGAAAGATAGAATGGAAGATCTAGTTTGGGATATTGAAAATAATTTATCGAAAGCTCCAGAACAGTTTGAAGAATTGTTTCAAGAGGCTAAGAGTCCATTATATCCTAACTGTAAAAGTTTTACTAAATTTTCCGCATTAATGCGTTTGTTTAACTTAAAGGCAGCAAATGGTTTAAGCAACAAGTGCTTTACAGAGTTGCTTATTCTTATAAAATATATGTTGTCAACTCCTAATCAACTTTCGAATTCAACTTACGAAGCAAAGAAAATGCTTTGTAAGTTAGAAATGCATTATGAGAAGATCAATGCATGCCCTGATGATTGTATTTTATATCGGAATGAGTATAATGGATTAGAACATTTTCCAGAATGTGAAAAATCAAGGTGAAAGCTGTGTGCAGATGACATTAAAGAAAAATATGGTATCCAGAAAAAGTTTTGTGGTATTTGCCCCCGATATCGTGCTTTTTAAGACTTTCAAAATAAAGAATATGCAAAAAAATTTACTTTGTATGCTGATGGTGAAAGACGTGTATTTGATAGAATGATGCGACACTCTGCTAATTTATCACAATGGAAATGTTTTGATATTAGATTTTCAAATTTTGATGAAGATCCGAGAAATTTAAGACTTGGGCTGTGCACTGATGGCATTAATCCGCACAATGTTCAAAGTAGTCAGCACAGTTGTTGGCCCGTTTTCTTGGTTATTTACAATTTACCTTCTAATTTATGCATGAAACGTAAATTTATCATGTTGACTTTGTTGATATCTGGACCGAAATAACCTGAAAATAAAATAGATATTTATCTTTCTTCACTTATAGATGATCTTAAAAAATTATGGAAAGAAGGAATGCAGACATATGATGCTTACCGGCATGAGCTGTTTACATCAAGGGCAGCACTCAATGGGAATATTTGCATGCTTACCTCGATATCATGTGTTTCGCAAAAAAAAGAAAACTTTCGATGGTAATACTGAGTTTGAGAAGGCTCCATGCTCACTCAATGGGAAAGAGTTGATACAAGTTTTGAGCACTATAGGTCAAGATCCTCCAAAAATAAATTATTGGAAAGAAGATCAATATTTTTTGACCTTGAGTATTGGGAATATTTGTATGTGCATCACAATTTAGATGTCATGCATATAGAAAAAAATATTTGTGATAGTATTATTGGTACACTATTAAATGCCATTGAAAAAAATAAAAATAGTATAAATGCACGATTAGATATGTTAGTATGGGAATTCGACAGCAGCTTCCTCCTAAGGTCTATGGCAGCCGAACATGTCTTCCACATGCATGTTATACATTCACGAAAGAGGAGAAGAAGCGATTCTGTAAGATTTTATATGAGTTAAAGGTGCCAGATGGTTATTCTTCAAACTTGAAAAGTCACGTAAATCTCAGAGAATTGAAATTAATTAATTTGAAATCGCATAATTGTCACGTGTTAATGCAACAATTGTTACCTGTAGCTATCAGAGGCAGTTTGGATGCTAAACTTCGGAGTGCAATAACGAGATTATGTTTCTTCTTCAACTCTTTATGTGCTAAAACTGTAGATCCTCTCAAGTTTGTATTATTGAAACAATTTGTGAGTTAGAGATATTCTTTCCACCTTCATTTTTTGATATCATGATACACTTAACAGTTCATTTAGTAAGAGAGGTACAACTCTGTGGACCTGTTTTTTGCGGTAGATGTATCCTTTCGAGCGATATATGAAAATATTCAAAGGATATGTTCGTAATCGTTACAGGTTAGAAGCTTGCATAATTGAGAACTATGTCGCTGAAGAGGTCGTAGAATTTTGTAATGAATACTTACATAATATTAACTTAATTGGAATTCCTATTAATCATACTGCAATTGACAAGTATGGAAAAGACATTACATCAGAGAAGTCTCATGTTGTAGATATTAACATGTTAAGGCAGGCACATTTGTATGTTTTGCGTAATTCAGTGGTTGTGGATTCATATATTGAAGAGCACAAGGAACAATTACGAAGTGAAAATCCTTTAAATGCACGAAATGAGATATGAATTCAGAATAAGCACATCAAAGAGTTCATTGAATTTGGCTGTCGTATATCTACATTATTATGTGGAACAGAAAGTGCTAACATCGATAAGTCATTGAAGTATTTAACATTTTTACCAAATCACTGTGTGGTGAAGTACGATGGATATATTATCAATGGATATCACTTTTTCACTAAAGAACGGGACAACAAACGAGTTGTTCAGAATAGCGGGGTTTCTTTTATTGCTCAAACAATGCAAATATCAAGTGCAAAAGATAAAAATCCTCATATGAGTGATTGTGCTACTTTGGTGTTATTGAAGAGATATGAGAACTTGATTATATTGATTTTTGTATTCCATTATTCAAATGCTTATGGGTAGATAGTAATGGTGGGAGCAAAATTGACGAGATGAGCTTTATATTAGTCAATTTTAATCGGATTGGTCATAAAGATGATTGTTTCATTCTCGCAAACCAAGCTAAATAAATTTTCTATGTTGAAGATCTTGCTAATCCACAATGGTCAATTGTCCTCAATCATATGCCAAAATTTATGATAGATGAAGATAATAATACTACTTACGAAGAGTTGTTCGGATTTACAAATGAACTGCCTATGACTATGTATGATAATTCTGATGAGGCTTCTACCTACGTAATCGAAGGTGAAGATGATATTGAGTTAATAAATAAATCTGGAAAGAAACGAAAAATGAATTGTTAAAAATGCAAAGAATAGCAAATGGTAAATTTTTATTACATTCGTATTATTTTTTTTTCTTCTGTAATTTCTCATTAATCAAATTATGTTACTAATATAATTGCAGCTTAATGGCAGACCAATCATCCTCTACAAGCTCGAAGAAAAAAAGAGGCTTGACTCAATTGTTAAAATTGACAACCAATAAAAAGGACACTGAAAAATTAACAATTGAGATAGTTAATGGCTTACCAATACCTGAGAGAAACACAGATCAGTTGTTGAGTTATTTAGGAATCGTAGTTCGACATAAAGCCCTTATCTCATGCATTACCTAGCGTGAAGTCTCAGAATCAAATAAACAGTTAATGTGGGAACAAATAACGGTAAGGTATTTTCTTTATTTTTTTAAAAAAATATTTAAGTTAATATTTTTATTATTTTTCTTGCAGAATACATTTGATGGAGTGGATGAGCTGCATGACAAATTATTTGTTCATATGGGGAAGATGTGGAGGACGTGAAAATCTTTTATGTACAAGAAATTTGTCGATGAGAAAGATGAAGCTCGATATGTTATTCCTGATGACTATAATTTCATCTCCCAACAGGATTGGAATTTATTTGTCAACTATCATATCTCTGGAGAATTTCAGGTAAATTTTTTTTTTGAAGTCATGTGTATTATCTGAAATCAATAATTATAATATATTTTAATATTTTATATAGAATAAAAGTAGCACAGCTGTAGAGAGGACAAAGAGTCAGAAATACCATCATACTACCTCAAGGAAGGGTGATGTAGGCTTGGAGCAAGAAATAGTAGATCAATATACTAATATTTATTTTTATTTATATTTACCATGAAATATAATTATTTATATTATCTTATTTTTGTAGCAAAAAGAAATTAGAACTGAGGATCCTATTCCTAGGTCAAATCTATGAAAAGCTGCACACAAAAGAAAAGATGGTCGTTATATCAATGCAGCATCTGAAGAGCTTGGGACTAGGATTGTAAGTAATTTGAATTTTGCTCGCATACAAATTATAATAATTTAATATGTATATTTAAATTTTTTTTGTTTTTGTATAGGATGAGTTGGCCACACAGGATACCCAAAGCACGATTCATCATGAAGGTAGGAGTGATCTGTTTGCTTTGGCTTACGAGGAGCCAGGGCATCCTGGAAGAGTTAGAGTTGGGGGAAAATTTCAGACAATAACTTATTTTTTTAAGGAGAATAAGAGAGGAAGATTGTCTAGTTCTACCACTGCTGGTGATATTCAGCAGTTGAGAGAGGAGAACATTAAGCAGCAGCAACATATCTCTCGCCTCGAGGAAGATATGACATTGTTAAAAGAAATAGTAATGAGAGGGTATGGATCTCCCCAGGTAAGTCCGATGGCGAGCGTATCAGGTTCTTTTATGGGAGGCAACCCAAGCCCACCTTCTGTATTAGCTGAGGTATTATTTATATGTTATTTCTAAATAAAATTTTATTTATATTATGATTTTAGTTACATTTTATAAATTTATATCATAGGAAATGCATTGCTTGATTGCTTGTGTTACTCCTAGTAATGTGGTCGCCTATGGGAGAGTGGTAAATCTAGTTACTCCTGTTGTACATACATTATCGATGGGTGATGTAACATGTACAGTCATTGTTGATCATGTAATTGATGGGTTTGCTAGTCTCGTTTTTCCAATTAATGATAAGACAACAATTGATGAAGCATTGTGATATGTTATTCTTTGGCCCACATGACTTATTTCTCATGATGATTAGGTATAATACTTTGTTTTATTAATGTTATAGTTTTAAAATTTTCTTTATTATTAATTTTTTTATTTTTTTAAAGCGACTAAAATCTAAATCTACTGAAGCACGCCACGATGGAAAATTCCCAACAAGTCAAAGCAAAACAATTCAGGTAAATAATATTATTTATCATCATTGGCATACATTTGTAATTTATAATTCTAATATATATAAATTACATATAAAAAAAGATCATATTTTTCTGTCATTTTTAATTAAGATGTTAGAACATGCAATTCATGTATTGACTGATGAGGTGTTGATGTACATTCTTATTTCTGCCGAAGTTTATGGGTATAACAAGCAACTATTATTTGATAAAAAAGAAAATTTTGGAGTTTGGCACATTCGAAAAAATCGACGAGTCGATGATAAGTGCTTACATTGGGTAAGTATATATAAACACATTTTGTAGATGTATTTAGATTTTTTAATAAAAAATTTTAATTTTATATTGTTATATTCATACAGGTGTTTATATAATCAAATAAGAGCAGATAGCAATTTGAGAGGTAAATATTGCTTTGTGGATCTACAAAATATTGCAGATTTAATAAATGATAAGAATCAATGTGCCACAGCATTAGGAAATAGAATAATGGAAGCCAGACAAAATTCATTGGTTATTATTCCTTATAATAGTGGGTAAGTTTCAACAAATTTTTTAAAAATACTAAAATTTAATTTTTCAAGTATATTGAAATTTATAATTAACATTTAATTTTTTAATAGAGACCATTGGATATTAGCTGCATTGGATCCGTACAGATTATGCATAATTGGATGGATCCTATCAGTCAGCCTTATCGGTAGCAACTTAAATATATCGTCGATCGGTAAGTAAATATTTCTATTTATATTTTTAATAAATAATTATTGATTTATTGTGCATAAATACTTTCTGATTTTTGACAGTTCGATGATAAATTTTTGTATGACGCGTCTTCAAAAGAAAAAGTTTACAGTTAAAGTAAAGATTGTAAAGGTATTCTAATTAGATTATATTTTTCAATTGAGTGAATTTTATTGATCATATTATAATATACTCAATTTTGTGCCTAATTAGTGTCCGATACAAGACGATGATATTAAGTGTGGATATTACATACTCATGTATATACGTCACGTTGTACTTGCGGGCTTATCAGAAAAATCTCCTATTGTACGTGGTCTAGAATATTTATTTTGATTTTTAATTCTATATGTTATTAACTAATTTTAATTTTATAGTTGTTGGAAAATATTACTTCGATTTGCTTGAAATTATTTTTTTGGTTACTGACACAAGATATTATTTATTAAATTTAATTGTTAAATATTCATTTTATATCTAATTATTGTGATGGTGAATAATATATATTTCAACTATATTTACATTATATTTTAAAAGTTTTTTTAATTTTTACATCATCCTGATTCAACCCCGGTTTGACTCCAGTTCGACCATTGAACCTTGAACTTTTTAGTATACCGGTTCTAAAGCAGGTTCGATTTTCAAAACCTTGCATATATATATATATATATATATATATATATGTGTGTGTGTGTGTGTGTGTTAACACGTGGTTCCTGCGCTGCATCCTGGCCGAACGCGTGGCGCCCTACAGGGCTATAATTGATTGATTGATTTGCTGACTCAGCTTCGGGTCTTGCAGGACTTTTGACCCAGGTCAAACCTCGGGCACGAGGGTTCAACCAACCATCGTCCACGACGATCCAGGAATAGACCTTCGTAACCTCGGATCCGAGGGTACGAGGTAACGCCTGTCACAATCAGCTTCACCTAACTCCGCCGATTTCCGTACAGACGCTCTTCCCCATAAAAATATCAGCATTAAAGGATGTCATCTTCCTCGTACAGCGGCGGATCTCTCCAGTAACAGATGAGCGGCGCTCAGAGCTCACCCATCACCTTTCTTCCGGAAAACCAGGGTGAAGCTACACACGCCAACGGCTATAAAAACCGCTGAACAGTTCCACCCAAAAGAGGACCATCATTCGGAGAAAGAAAAAAGGAAAAGGTGGCAGGAGGGGCAGAGAAAGGCTCAGACTCTAAGATCCCTAGTTTTTCTCATTCTTTTGTAACGAAGCCCCAATTGAGGAGCTTCCTTCTTTTTTGTTCTCCTTCTTCTTCTTCCTCTGAAAAAAGCACTGTATAAGCCCTGTCTCGGGGCCTTCTTTTCCCCACTTAGTAAATCTCTTTACTGATCGACCGGTGGACGTAGGGGATTTCCTCCCTGAACCACCTTAAATCTCTGCGTGCTTTTCTGGTTGCCTTGGACAGAATCTTCTCCCTGAGCCTCCATTAACAGGTTCACCTCCCCTTTTTTGCGTGTCGCCGTCTCCCGGAACTCTCTCTCTGCGGTGTTTCCTGGGACCCCCACATCCTACGTCAACATCTTCTGGTGCTTTCATTGAGACCTGGGAAGATGGTGGCGAGAACGCGCAAAACCAACTCTGCTGCTCGCAGTATACAGGTGGGAGAACCCTCTGTCCGGGCGCCGGATGACGGAGCCTCAACTTCTACTTCCAGGCGACGCGCCGGATCTGCCTCCTCTTCCATAGGCACTCTTGTTTCAAAGCTCCAAGGGATGCTCGCAAACCTCACTGACATGGTGACTGGCCTGACGGCACAACAGGCTGTCATCCTCAGGTAAACTCAGCCGGTTTGTGCTGTACTTCCTCTCCCACCAGTGGCGGCGGTCCCTATACCTTGCCCGCCGGTACCGGCGGTCCCTGCTCCTCCTCCGCCGGTTGTGGCGATTCCAGAGGTGATTTCGCAACCTGCAGCGGCCCCGGCTCCGCACCCACCGATTCCTGCGGTAGCCGAAGCCCCTGTACTAGTGCCCCAAGCTGCGCCACTCTCCATCCAATCTTCTGGTTCTTCCAAACCACCCTTACGCCCTTTTCGTTTCCAGGAGGTTCATCAAAACCCCCTTCCACCTTGTCCGCTACCACAACCTGCTTTTCTCCCACCTGCTTTTCCTCCATTCCTAGCTGGAAGAGACCCCCTCTTTCCCGGCGCTCAGGCTCCTCATCACGGACCTGATCCCTTCTTCGGGCCGATGGACGGAAATGCCCCATTTTCCGATGCCATCCGTCTGGCCCCCGTCCCAGAGGACTTCCGGCCACCCAGGCTGGAGGTTTACAAAGGCGCGACAGACCCCCGTGAGCATGTGCAGGGGTTTGAGGTCGCCGTCCGATATCGCCAGCCGGACGAAGCCACCAGGTGCCACCTCCTAGCCAACACATTGAAGGGGGCAGCATTCAGCTGGTTCATCAAGCTGCCCCGAGGTCACATCACCTCCTATGAGCATCTGAAGTGGGAGTTGATCGCTCGTTTCATAGGGCGGACCCG
>KZ451998.1:1987416-2010485 GCA_002786265.1 Apostasia shenzhenica
GCCGGAGGTCGGCAGCAGGCGGGATGACCATTAGATGGGGGTTCCCTCTGAACCCTTTTGGTTGTGTTGAGCACCTCATGCTCCATCATGAGGGACTCCTAGTAGCTATTATCTTTTTGGAATTGCTCGGCCAAACCGGCCCACTCGATCTCTCTCCCTCCCATGGTTCAGCTTTCCTGACGAGCGGACGGAGTGGGTGGTTTCTTCTTATCTTAGGGTTTGGAAGGAGGACAAAACTCTTTTGTTCCCCCATAAAAGGCCTTTTATAGGGAGCGTAAGTAGTTCCCTGCCTTCCGGATCGTCCGATTTCCTTGATCAGCGCGCGAGCCTCATCAGGACGTTCGCACTCTCTGACACGTCTAGGAATCGAAGCGGCGCACGAGTCTCGAGGCGGCGTGCGGTTCCCCAAGCGTCGGCCTTTCTTTTCCTTTCTTTTTTTTCCTTTCCCAAATGGTCGATACCCATATATCGTCCACGAGGGTCAAAGTCGGTTCTTTTTTCCTTTCCCAGGTGGCCGATATCCATATATCGTCAACGAGGGTCAAAGGTTGGCTCTTTTTTATTTTCCTTATTCGATATGCATATATCGTGCACGATGGTTCTAGGGATGTCTATTATTTTCCTTACGTTCGATATTCATATATCGTGCACGAGGGTTCATAGATAGCTATCCCACCTTTTACTTAGAATTTTTCCTTCATTACTTTTAAAACTTTTTATCTTCACTTCTGAATTCATGTTCTTTTCATCAATTTCGTATTTATCTCAAAAACGGAAGAAAAGATATAGGAGAATCCGTTCACGACAAGTCTTTGAAGAAAGGAAATCTATTTCATTTATAAAAGTTTGGCACAATCTCTTTTTGTTCTCACACGTTCCTCTCATGAGTACAGGAAAAACAGAGAAAAGTACAAGGCTTCAGAACTTAGACATCTGGAGTAATGACTCTGGTCTCCTGGGCCGGGAACCCCCCCCCCCCCTCTGAGATCAATCTATTACTCTCCTGACCACAGGTAGCAGATACCCCTGGAGACTCTTCAGTTTCCTCACCTCAGGCTATAGTTCCAGCCTCATTGGAGCTATCCGCTTGAGAGAGGGACCCTTCAAGTGCCTCAAAGGAAGAATCATTTCCTAGCAGGCTGAGGGGCTAGTCGAGGAGGCAGACCCATCATCTCGGACCCAGCTGAGGCTCTGCCTACTAACTTCCAGGAGGATTACGTCGGCCTAACCACCTGGCTTCCAGAGGAGTCGCAGGGCTTTCTCCCGAAGTCCCGCGCAGGGGAGGCCAACTTCCCCAACCTACGTAGGACCTTGATGGAGGGGTCTCATCTGAAGGACAACTTCCAACCTCGAAGAACCTGCCTGGCCCCTTGGAACCACAGAAAGGAAGCACCGCCGGATCCCTGATATTCTCCTGATTCAAGGTACCCGCATCAACCAATGCCTGCAGAAGGACATCAAAGGCTGCTTGGTTCTGCACTTGGCGACCCACCGGCGAGGCGCTGACAATCTTCACCGCCCTCCTCACCGTTTCCTCCAGATCCTCCATACGTCGACTCCGCCACCCGGAGCTATTCTCCACCAAGGCCCAAAGAGAGCAGACCTCAGTCTTCAGCGCCACCTCCCGGCGGCATGCTTCGAAGGCCGCCTCCTTCGCCCCTGACGAAGCCTCCCTGGCCTCAGTCAGCTCCTCCCTCAACCTTTTTCTCTCCTCTCTCCAAGTCTCTCTGTCATCATCTAAGTCCTTTATCCTTCTTTAGAGGTCTTTAACATGGGCGGAGTGGGCCTGACTCACACTCGCCAGATTGCGACTAAACTCCCCCCTCGCAATCTCACTCTTATTAGCCCACTCCGCGTTAATCTGGGCTTGGGAAGCCAACCTATGTTCCATCTGATACAACTTCCCTAGCTGCTCCCTCTGGTCAGTCAGGGAGCGCTTTGTAGCCTGAGACAAGGCACCCTCCAACTCCCTTACCTCCCGAAGGTAACGGGCCTCTACATCCTCCTTACCCTTCAGGGTCTTTACCACCCTCAGGGCCTCAGAAGTAGTTCCTAAAATTTTCTCCTCTACCCGTCTAATCTCACTCAAGCGGTCTCCCAACGCGCCCCAAGTCTCTCCAAATCGGGTACTGGAGGCAGCCAGGAGAGTCTCTCTTTTCTCCTTAGTCACCTCCCCCATTATATCTCCTGGCCCTTCAATACCGGGAGTGCTTGCAGAGGCGACGACAAGGATCTCCTCCTTATTCCCCTGGATCCCTTCCTCTAGCTGGGAATCTCCCTCTTTTATACCTTCCTTGTCCTTCTCCCCCTTCTCCCCCTCAAGATCTAACGGAGGGAGGGAAAGGGAGAAGGGTTTCTTCTTCTTCCCAGGAGCAGAAACTGATGTACCTAGGGCAAGTCTACAAATCATCAGAGGACCCTTCTCCAGGCCTCCAACGGAAGGGACTCCAAATCTACGCAAGAGTCGCTCCAGCTCTTCCTCCTTCACCAGAACCTTTCCAGGCGCCAAATTCTCCCCAGTTGCCACCTCTCCCACCAAAACCACCTCCTGAAGGCTCTTGCTTCTCGAGATGGCTTGGCGGTGGAATCTGAAATTTCCACCACCATTCCCGCGGTCTCTGCCTCCGCCAGGCCCTGGAGCGACTCCAGTGTTTGCGCCGAAGCCACGACCACCTTAGCCATGGGAGTTCTTTCCTCCAACAACTCTGGCACCTCTTCGGATACCTCCGGGAGATTCCTCTTCCCTGGAGGGGCGTCAACCGGAGGCGTTCCGGCTCTCTTCTTGGAGAAACCAAGCACAATGTTCCATCTTCCCTCCGCCATTCCTTCCGCAGAAACTCTCGCTCTCTTACAGAAGTTAGAAGATAAAATGCGAAGCGGCGTATGCCGCCCCCATCTTATCTTTGCGGGCCTCGAGCAGTGCGTCCACCTTCGCGACGGTTCGCATTCCAGGACCCATATTAATATTCGCGCCCTGACAATGCGGGGGGGCTGATGTTAACACGTGGTTTCTGCGCTGCATCCTGGCTGAACGCGTGGCGTCCTACAGGGCTATAATTGATTGATTGATTTGCTGACTCAGCTTCGGGTCTTGCAGGACTTTTGACCCAGGTCAAACCTCGGGTACGAGGGTTCAACCAACCATCGTCCACGACGATCCAGGAATAGACCTTCGTAACCTCGGACCCGAGGGTACGAGGTAACGCCTGTCACAATCAACTTCACCTAACTCTGCCGATTTCCGTACAGACGCTCTTCCCCATAAAAATATCAGCATTAAAGGATGTCATCTTCCTCGTACAGCGGCGGATCTCTCCAGTGACAGATGAGCGGCGCTCAGAGCTCACCCATCACATTTCTTCCGGAAAACCAGGGTGAAGCTACACATGCCAACGGCTATAAAAACCGCTGAACAGTTCCAGCCAAAAGAGGACCATCATTCGGAGAAAGAAAAAAGAAAAAGGTGGCAGGAGGGGCAGAGAAAGGCTCAGACTCTAAGATTCCTAGTTTTTCTCATTCTTTTGTAACGAAGCCCCAACTGAGGAGCTTCCTTCTTTTTTGTTCTCCTTCTTCTTCTTCTTCTGAAAAAAGCACTGTATAAGCCCTGTCTCGGGGCCTTCTTTTCCCCACTTAGTAAATCTCTTTACTGATCGATCGGTGGACGTAGGGGATTTCCTCCCTGAACCACCTTAAATCTCTGCGTGCTTTTCTGGTTGCCTTGGACAGAATCTTCTCCCTGAGCCTCCATTAACAGGTTCAACCCCCCCCCCCTTTTTTTGCGTGCCGCCGTCTCCCGGAACTCTCTCTCTTCGGTGTTTCCTGGGACCCCCACATCCTACGTCAACAATATGTAAATGTATAAATGCATTAGGGTATTTTGCATCGAATTGTATGGGAATACAAAGAACTCATTTTTCATAAAGTGAAAAATCATTAATATTTTAGCTAATACAGCTCACACAAAAGATATAGTTTTTCACTTCTAATCTTTTAAGAGTATGATAACGTAGCTATCTGTTTGTATAGGAGATTTTTCTTTTTGTTGAAAATCAATATAACTTTAGCAATACATTATTTAAAATACAAAGATATAAAAATCAGCCAGTATCTCCCTTAAAGATGTTACAGAAAGTAATAAGGAGAGCATATCTCTCTCCTAATAAAAATTATCTAATGTAGCATACTACGTCGAAAAGTCAGTTGTACTATTCGAAATAATTTTAAAAATATAGTTTTTTACTATTAGATTATAATTATGATGACGCTAAAGATATAATACCTGATTTTTGAGTCATTTAGAAATACGATGATGCTAAAGATATGATTTTATTCTTGTCATCAAATTGTATAGAAATACATGACTTTTTATGTTTGTTTTTTACATACTTTATATATATATATATATTTAGATTTGAGTTTTATATTTACATAAATATTATATATAGATATATAATAAATAGCTCTTATTTTTTTAAAATTTAATTGATTAATCAAAGAAATAATAAGTGAGATTTTTAGATTGATCTAAAATTTGATTAAAAAATGTAATCATTCTGAATGTTATTTGAATCAAATGTAGATTATGAGTTTTTACTTTAATTTAAATATTTATTTAGATCAGATATAGATTAATTCTTTATTTTTGTCCCATTCAATCTATTTCATTTTTTTTTAGGAGATATTTTCGAGTGGTTCGTGCACAAGGATTTAATGAAGATAAGTTACGTGGATTTAATGCACGTGCGCCAACTCCCAGGATCACTCTCACGTCATTTTGATCCAACTGTCAAAATCCGGGGGGAGGCTGAGGGTTTTCTTTGAGGTTGGGCCGACGTGGACGCCGATCCGACCGTCCGTTGCACGATTCGGCCTCGCGCGTGCTGACGAAGTTCACGTGAAAGAGGAAACCTGCAACAGCCGGTGACCACCTCCATATTAAGCTGCTATTAATTAGCTTTTCCCGGTAACTGCCGGCCTGCGCGCGAGATTCCAGGCGGACTTTTATGAGCATCGGACGTTACGTTGGACTCGAAGTGGTTCAATTTGTCCACCCAAAAAAATAAAGATAATTACGGCCATGTCACACAATTTAATTTCATGTATATTTTATTTATCTATTTTTAATTAATTATGTTATACATACTCAAAATATTATAAAATTATATATATTTTTTAGCTTATTTTTATTATAATAAGTAATTATAATTTTTCAATGATCTAACTATAATTAGTTATAAAAAATTCTGAGTCATTCATCATATTATTTTAAGAATATTTAAATATATTTTGAGTGAATTTTAATATTTTAATGTTTAGGTGGCGGCAAAGGAAAGAAACATATGCGAATTAATTTTAAGACAAATTAGCACAAATTAGCACTTTAGTGTGGTATTGAGAAAGAGAAAAATGTATATCATTAAAAATAAAAATATAATTTTAATAATTTACTAACAGATTTTTTTTCTAAATAAATTTTGATTAAGTTTTAACTTAAATATATGTACGTAAGATTAGTGGTAAAATAATATTAATTAGAGAAAATTTCTTCAATTACTCAAAAGATTAAATTGAGAATTTTTATCAAAATTTAAATTTTTATAATAACTATTCTTATAAAATGTTCGAGACACAAAAATATCTCCTTGTGGTATACGTACCAAAAAGTAGTTCATACTATATTGTATAAAAATAATTTAAAATTATTTTAAAATTATTTTAAATAATTATATTATTTAAAATATGAATTAAACAAATTAATTATTGTTTGAAATTAATTTAGAATTTTCAATTCTAAATTAATAAATTTAATCTAATATAAAAATATAATTCACGTAATTTGATGGAGTCGTTAAGAGAAATTATTAATATTATAATTTTAAGTTCCAATAATTTTGATAATTAATTAGGACATTAATTAATATATAAAAATTATTAACTCCAAATTACTCCACTAAAAATTTGAAAGTGTACTCTTGAAATTATAAAATTAAATATATTTAAAGAATTTAAATTTTTTATTGATATAATCATTATATATAAATTAGTCCTTCGTAAATGATTCATAATTAAAATTAATTATATTCTGTTAACATCTTTAATTATATTTTTCACCGTTGAATCATATTTTGGATTCAATATCAATTCAATCCAAAAGTGCCTACTAATGAATTATTTTATGGTTCAAAATTTAATTTGATTAATCCAATTTTAAATTCACATAAGATTTGGTCAAGATTACTATTGACTAATATTAATAATAATAATACATTTTCACAATAATAATAATAATTTTTCTATAAAGCATTAATGTTCATATTTGTTATTTTTAATGCTTAATATGTTGACTTAAATTAAAATAAAAAATGAGCTTACCTTTAGCTTAAATCGAATCAATAATTTTTTATAATTTAAGATTTTTATCAATCTAATATTGAGCAAATGTAGAATTTAGTTAAGTTAATTCAAAATTAAACCAATTGATTAAAAAATATTTTAATATTTATAAATATTAAATTAGCTTTAGTCGTGTTATTTTTTATAATAATTTAATAAATAACTATTTTAAAATTTCTTTCGTGACATTTGTTTAAATTCTAGTAGCTCTAGATTAATTTTTTTGTTTCTATTTTCAACCATTAGATGAAAATGAAAAGCATAATTTAAGTTAGTTAATTAATAATAAATACATTTATACATAAAATTTTGATTAAAAATTTGAAAATTATTAATTGAAAGTCGGATCAAATTTTAATCGATAATAAATCAGCCAAGTATATCTCAGATCAAGATTGAACTATTTTTTTTAATTCATATTTTAGATCAAATTAAATCAAAAAATTTTAATTTATTCTTGGGTCTACATCAAATTAGATTAAAATTAGATTATTAACTGCCCTATACCATAAAATTAACTTTAAATTAACATATTATATCATATATAAAATTTAGTATTAAAATTTAATCATATGCTATATCATATATATTTTAAAATAAACAAATAATTTTATTTTATTGCAGGAATATATAAAATAATAATAAATTAATTTTACAATTTTACACATCTCAATATATAATACGAATTAATTGTGATATTTATGTGATTTATATTAATATATTATTTAATATTTAAAGCATTAAAATGTTAACTTCACACGTTTGATTTATTACACTAATTTTTAGTAAATTTTAGTTCTCTAGAAATGTTTTTGATATATTAGTAGATAAAATTACTTTTCATTTACCATTGGGCTTGTGGAATTTAATTTTAATAAAATTAAAATTAAATTTAGATAAAAAAATATTTTTTTATTAAAAATTGTAAATAATATAAAATTAAGTTAATTATTATATTGAAAGGGGAGTTGACTCGAAATATGATTCGAGTTGATTCAAAATTATATGTATATTTTGAATAATTTGAATATATATAATATTAATATGAAATAAATATATATATAAGCTAGTTGAGTGCTCCAGTAATAAAATAAAAAAAGATTCGAGCCAAAAAAGCTCAAATTATATTCGATTTTGATTTCAGACAATTTAAATTAAAGCTGAGTTGATCTTAAAGTTTCGTTTAGTTTGAGATAATTTTTTTGTCCAACATAATTTTTAATTAAAAAAATTAATTTTGTTTTATATTCAATATAAAAATAAATATTAAAATTAAAAGTATCTCATTTTGTAACATTAAAATAAAACTTTTTGTCATTAAATTTAAAAATTATATATATTTTTTTGGGGTTTTTACGTACATGAAATTTACACGAAATTACGCATTTCACCATCAATTTATAAATATTACCACTATCACACCATATTTATTTAAATTTTACGCATTTCAGATATTTCACATATTTCATATACTTTATAATGTTATATGTAAATTAAAATGCATAAATTTATTAATATTTAAATTCTAATATATATTTTTATTTTTTACTGTAAACACATCAATTTTCTTACTTCAATTAAAAATTATAGTCATGTGGATTATTTATTCAAATTAATTTATTTATAGTATTTAATTAATATATTAATAATATAATTAAGATCAAGGCCAATTTAGAATTGTGAAGTTCACCATCAAAGAATATGGTATGAAATATGTGAAATGCGTAAAATTTAAATGAATACGGTGTGATAGTGGTAATATTTATGAATTGATAGTAAAATGCGTAATTTCGTGTAAATTTTATGTTTTTTACGTAAAAATCCCATTTTTTTTTATAAAAATAATTTGAATCAAACCGGGCCTGAAAGTTTCAATAAAGGAGAACGGTTCGCCGTACATCTTCTATTCTCCCTCTCACCGTTGATCTTTTCTCAGCTCTCTTTTTACTTCTCTTTCTACCACTTGAATAAACGAGAGAGAGAGAGAGAGAGAGAGAGAGGGGTGAAAATCCAACGGAAGTGATGACAGAAGAGAGAGAGCACAGTCCGGCATGGCCGAAGGATCCCCGATCGATCGAGCTTCGCCCTTGCGAGCGAGTGTGCTCTCTGCTCTCCCTGTCATATTCGTCTTCTAGGGTTTCGCATGCCTCCTCGATCGCGAACCCCTTCCTCCTTCTAATGGCGTGCGTTATAATCTCCTCACCTTAATTACCTCAAAGGTGTGCTCTTCTTCTTTTCTTCTTCTTTTCTTCTTTTCTTCTGATTACTTCGCGCTAATTTTAATTTTTCCTCCCCTTAATCTGCATGTTTTCCTTCATGGGAGGTTAATTTAGGGGCCGTTTGGTTCGATGTTATCTTAGTGTTATGTTATGTAATTTAGATGTCACGATATTTAAATGTCAGCTTTTGACTGATAATTTTATAATCTAATAGAAGATTTTTTGTAGATGTCCTTAAACCAAATAACTGCTTTTTCTAAATAACATAACATAACATCAAGATAACATTGAACCAAACGCCCCCTTAATCTTACAATAATACGAAAAACATTCTACAATGTTATTTAATTGGTTTTATCTAATTAAATGATAACATTATTTTCATTAATTTTAAGGGATAATTACCTACATGCCACACAATTTAGTTTTATTTATGCCTTACCCATCGATCCATTCTTAGTTAATTACGCTATGCACACTCAAAACATTACAAAATATTACATACACACATTTGAGTTAAAACTTAATCAAAATCTATTTGAAAAAAAAAATTATGTTAGTCAATCATTAAAATTATATTTTTACTATTAATGACATATTTTTCTCTTCCTCAATACCACACTAAAGCGCTGATTTGTCCTAAAATCAATTCACATCGCGAATGTCTCCTTCCTTTGCCGCCACCTAAACATTTAAGTTTTAGGATTTTCACTCAAAATATATTTAAATATCCTTAAAATAATATGATAAACGGCTCAGATTTTTTGTAATCTAACTATAGTTAGGTTATTGAAAGATTATGATAACTCATTATAATAGAAACAAATTAAAATATGTGTATGTAAGATTTTATAATGTTTTGAGCATGCATAGCGTAATTAACTTAGAATGGATGGGTAAGGCATAAATAAAATTAAATTATGTGGCATGTATGTAATTATCCCTAATTTTAATTATTATTATTATGAGAGGCAATTATTTATATATACTACAATTTTATAAATATATTTCGATTACAAGGTGAATCAATTCTCTTTCCAATGAACTGACTTTGAGTCGTATATATGAAAATCGAGTTAATTTTGCGTCGATTGAAATGAAACTAAATTTTGATTTAGTTTCAAGTTTGGAACTTATTTGTTATCTTTGTGCATATATAGTAATTTGAAGGGAAGCATCTATATTATATGTTGCACATATAATCCAAAAAAAAAATGAAATCAAAGAAGGATCCCTGCAGAGATCTTTCAGATTAGGGAGCAGTGGAGCATATAATTAAATATATCTTATCTAGATTGTTTTAAAAAATATATAGTAATAACTGATATTATAAATATTATTATATTATATGATGATATTTATAAAAAATTATGTGTATATAAGATTGGGGGACTAAATTTATAGGCAAAGCTTGTTCAAAGTTTATGATTTTTGAATATTTTAGATCATAAAATGTTCTTTAATTTTCATATTTAAAATTTTGGCAAGATTTGAGCCTAACATTAGATTTGAAATTCATTAAGTTTAACGGTCAAGATTTAATCAAATTCTAACAATGCTAACATCTAAAAGAAAAAAATGTGAAGCTAATAATAGTGAAGACCAAATATAATAAGGAAAATTGTGCCATTAATAACGAGAAAGACCAAATAATAACCAAAATATAGTTTCTATTATAAATTAAGGCACTATTTATTTGGTAATTAAAAATTAATCTGATTTAATTTTAAGTAAGCATATCATATCATACATAAAATTTAATATTAAAAATTAACTTTATTTCACATCCTACGCATATTATTAAAATAATAATTAACTTATATTAAAACTCTCACATATCCCAACATAATAATTAATTTTATATCATAACTTTCACATATCCCAACATAATAGCTAACTTTATTTTACATTATTCACAATTTTTAATAAAAAATTTCTCTATCTAAGCTTTATTTTAACCTTAACCTTATTAAATTAAAACTTACAAACAAACAGACCCAAAAGATTTAGTATATAAGACTTGAGTAAGAGAAATTGCTAGATTAAATTATACTTTTTTAGGATGTTAGATCTAGTCTAAGAAAATTAAAAGAACAAAATTATAATTTTTATTGTAAGAAATTATAGTCAAATATTAAAATTAAGAAAAATTAGAGACTAAATTATAATTTTTTAAAACTCAAGATAGAGTTTAAGAAAAATTAGGAGAATAAATTAATTATTTTTCTGAAGAATTATGGTCTAATATTAAGATTAAGAAAAATGGGGGGTTAATGAGGCTAAAGTGTTATTTTGTAGGTCTTTCAGATCAGAATTAATTTAAAAATAGAAAATTAAATTGTAGTTTTTTATAATTTTATAAGGTATAAGCTGAAGTCAAATAGAAATCAGTAAGCTAAATTATAATTTTTAAAAATCTAAGATAAAAACTAAAGGAAGTCATGACTAAAATCAAAACTAAATTATAATTATTATGAGAATTATGATGTAAGAAGAAAAATCGGAAGACTAAATTATAATTTTTATTATAGAAATCTAATTAAAATTTTAAGATCAATATTAAGAACACTTAGGGGACTGAATTATAATTTCGTTGAACTTAAGATCAAAATTAAAAATAATTAGAGGATCAAATTAAAATCACTTTTTATTATGAATTACAAAAAAAGATTAAGATTCAGAAAATTTTAAGGACTGAATCATAATTTCTATGAACTTAAGGTGAAGGCTAATGAGATCAACTTATAATTTTTTTTTGAAGATGAGAGACTTATGGTGAAGATTTAAGAAGAATTAGAAGACTATACTATAATTTTTTTTTCAAAACAATTAAGACCTAAAGTGAAGATTAACAAATATTGAGAGGATTAATTGTAATTTCTTACAAAAGTTTACATGTATATATAGATATATATGAGGATGTGGATGTGCTTAGCACCATTATGTGAGTATATATATATATATATATATATATATATATATTAATATATATATATATAAACTTTTCGTTTGGTTCAAGTTTTTTTTAGACATAAAAAAAACTATTTTATTTTTTAAGTTTAATGAGAGAGAAATTTATTTTACTATTAAAAAGTGTATAAAATGTGAAATACTTTAAATTCTAATATTCATATTTGTATTGGATGTAAAATAAATTTGATTTTTATAGTTGAAATTTGTGTTGAGCAAAAAATTTACCTCGAACCAAACGAGGTCTTTGTTGTAAAAATTAAAATCAGGACTAAAATGATATTAATTTAAAAAATAATAATAATAATAATAATAATAAATAAAATTTTTTAATCATTCTACACAAATTTTAATATAAAAAATATTATTTTACTTCACATACTATATAATTTTTTAATAAAAATATAAGTTTTTTTTCACATTCTAGACCAAAATACTCTATTCAAATATTTTAGTTTAGAATGTGAAATAAAGTAGATATTTTTATCAAAAATTATTAAGTATGTGAAGTAAAATAATATTTTTTTATATTAAAATTTGTGTAGAAAAATTAAAAAATTAATTAATTATTATTATTGTTGTATTTTAAACTAGTATCATTTTGGTCCTCATATCAAATAGGGTCTTAGTTTGATTTTCTTTTCTTGCTTTCTTAAATCTCGAGGAGAAAATGGGTTTTTTCGTGTAAGTTCTTTTTCAAAGACGGACGGTTGAAGTCAAGGGCCTCGTTTGGTTTAAGTTTTTTTTTTAGATAGGAGAAAAAATATTTTATTTTTTGGACATTTACATGTGGACACAGAAATCAGGCCAATTTATAAATTCTATCAGAAGATTTAACTATAGTTAAATCTCAGAAAGGTCTGATGCTCGCTCGTGATGCTCGCGTAAGAAGAAGATGCAAATAGCAGAGTGATGCTTGCGTGAATATATTATCGTCTCGCGAGAATAAGCTGCCGCCTCGCGTGATTATGCTGCCGCCAGAACCAATACAGCTCTGCGATGTCCTAACATGAACGTCGATGGTTAAACGAAACGATCAATGACTGAGATTTTGTTGAAATTTAATTATAGTTAAATCTTCTGATAGAATTTATCGCAGGATGTGAAAAACGAAAAAAAGTTATTTTAGATATGATATCTGTAATATTTTGAGATTCATGGTGAAATCCGTAAATTAGCGTAATTTCTGTATTCACCATGTAAATATTCCTTTATTTTTTAAGTTTAATAGAAGAGAAATTTATTTTAATATTAAAAAGTATGTAAAATATAAAATATTTTTAATTCTACTATTTGGATTTGTATTGGATGTAAAATAAAGTTGATTTTGGCCAGCTGATTTTCACATGAATTGGTTTATTTAAATACATGCATTATTTACTAAACTTTAAATCCTTCACAACAAATAATATAAAAAAATATTTTATTTCACAACGCATTTTTTAAATAATTAATCATCAACTTATTTTAAATTATATCAATAATGCGAATTAATATTAGTTTTTATAATACACTAATATTGATGCATGCTAATTCTGCCATAAAATAAGTAATGAATCAAACTTATCAGAAATCAAATAAGGAAACAATTCTAAAAGAACGAAAACTCCTCACACCGAATGGACCTGAGAGTAATTTACCCTTGTAATTTTCCTTTTTTTATTAGATGAATTGCATGGGACATGGTGCTGCAAATTGATTTTTATTTTTTAAGAACTTTGTTTTAGATTTTAAAGTTGTAAAAATACTATAATTTTGATTATCTTTTTAGAATATTATTTCATTTTTTTATCAATAAAAAAATAAATTTTAATTATTTATTAATTAATTTGAATTATTTATATATTTTAAAAGATTATTATGTTTTTTTATTCTTACCTGTCTTTAATAATTTAATAAAATTCCAAAATTTAATTTTTAATTTTTTTTTTGCATTATAACAACTTCTTCAATGCTTCTTATGTGTTGTGCGATAGAAAAATCCCATCAAGAATTAAAGAAAAATTTTATAAAACTGTAATAAGACCAGCGATGATATATGGTGCAGAATACTGGCCTGCAAAGAGGAAACATACAAATAAAATAAATGTTGCAGAAATGAGGATGTTAAGGTGGATGTGTGGATATACACGAAAGGATAGAATGAGAAATGAGTATATCCAAAAGAAAGTTTGTGTTGCACCAATTGGGGATAAACTTAGAGAAAGTCGGCTTAGATGGTTTGGACATTTAAATCATAGGCCGATTGAAGCTCCAGGTAGAAAAATTGAGTTATTGAATTTTGCCCATGTACAAAGAGGAAGAGGGAGACCAAAGAAAACATGGCAAGAACTATAAGGAGTGATCATAGTTACTTAGACTTAGATGAAAATTTGATAACTGATAAGGCGCAATGGAAACAAAGGATTAATATAGCCGACCCCACCTAGTGGAATTAAGGCTTGGTTGTTGTTGTTGTTATTTGTTATAAAAATTTCTTCAAAATTATATTATAAAAAATTATAAAATTTATAAATAAAAATAATTTTATTATAAATTAGTAAAAAAATAATTAATAATTATATTTTAATTGAAACTCAAAACTATAAAATTTTTGCAATCTCAGAATTCAAATTAAACTTTTTAAAAGATTTAGATTTGTTTATAATATCTCTTCAATCTCAGGGTCCCAGGCGTAATTTTACCCTTTGTTTTAATAAAAACCCTGGTAATTTTCTAGGAGAGCATCATCATGCGGATCTTTCGAAGTTCTTCAAATCCGATGGATTGCTTCCTTCTGAAGCTCCGAGAACTGGCCCTAATTCTCTGATGCTAAACCTAGCGAGAATTAGCGAAGCGATCGCCGATCGATCCGTCATCATCTTCGCGGTGATAGCGAGGCAATCTACTTCCCTCGGGTTCTGACAAGCGTGCGCTTGGTTCGACCATTTTGACTAGGAGGCCTGTGATCCGTGTCTATGGGAGGTCTTGCTTACAGGTAGTTCCTGTTTCTGGCGTGAATATCTTCTCCTTTTGATCAGATCTGTCGTTTTATTTATGGCACCCTTACTTGAACGTGCTGTTTCTGCATATTTGGGGATGTCGAATGCAGACTTGCTCATCTCTTTTAGTTTCTCTTCGTTGATTTGATTAGTCTTGGTGATAATTATCTGGCTGCATTAAATAGTCTGTGATGAATGCTAGATTTTGTTCATTTGTGCTGATCGTGTCGTTTGTTGCAAATCAGAGGTCATAGTTTGATGTTACTCAGAAGGTAATTCGACTCTGAACCAGATCTGGGCATGTATGATATTACAATCAAGGGGCATTCGTCTCTTAGTGAGGCAAGGAGGAGAGGGACAATCCGGACGCCGACGGGTTTTTGTTCGGGAGTAGTAAAATGGAAGTAAGAGCTCGAGCTCCCGGCAAGATCATCCTTGCCGGAGAGCATGCGGTCGTCCACGGATCCTCTGCCATTGCCTCCGCCATCGATCTCTACACGCACGTCTTTTTCCGGCTGCCCTTGCCATCAGGTTCGTTTATTCCTCTCGTTTCCTCTACTCAACACTTTCGATTTTTCTACTTTGTCATACTTTACATGTCTTCTGACTTTCTGATCATACTGTCCTTCTGTGCTGTTTGTAGTTTACCTTTGTTACCTTGAGTTTGGCACTTAAGATGAACCACTGAAAATGACTTTCGTTACTTCCTCATCCCTGCACTCCATTCATTCAAGAAAAAAAATATATGTAGCGTTTGCATCATCTTCTTCCTCTTTGCCGTTTTATGGTTACCTGTTTGGTAATTAAAAATTAAATTAATTTTTTTTTTTACAAAATTGGCAATTCAACCTAATTTTCTGAATGTTACTGTAGACTTGTAGTTTATCTACTTTAACAAGATATCTAATTTCAAAACAAAAAAAAGAATATCCATGAAAACATCAAAGCTGCAGTTTTTGTTTTGTGACTTCAATGGAGATTTCAGTTGAGTGGGAGAAAATAGATGACGTTCAGTGTTCCTCACCTCCTCGCTCTTAAATGGCTTACAATATATTTTGTTAGTGATTTTAGATGATGTTCAGTATTCCTCAAATTGTCACTCTTAAATGGCTTACATGATATTTCGTTAGTAATTTCATTCTTTTTCTCTTTTCTTTTATATTACTCAAATATTTTAGAATTGTTGAATTTTGGAACACGGTTGAGGTAGGATTACAACTTACAGGCTCTCTTTTCACAGTCCCTTACTTTCCATCTCTGAACTTTTGTTGCTGTCGATATGAAAAATATGTTTTGCAAGTCTGTAGATTGATCACAACGACCTTGCTTTATGATGTTGTGAAATAACCTTTGACTGAATGCCCTGTTGTAAATAGTTGGAGAAATATGTATATTAATTTTGTTCCAAGAAATATTAAAACTTATCGTAGTCTTGTATAAGTATAAAAACAATGGAATCTATCAAAAGTTAGACTGATAATATACTATTATTGATGTCTTTTTGACATGTGTACATTTTTAAGAGGTTATTGTTGGGGGTGTAACTAAGTCAGTTTGGGTTGGTTCCATGCTTATTCAAGATTTGACCCATGTTAAGCCGTTTTCACTATTAGTGGAGCCAGATCCGACCCTTTGGCTTCAACCAATTGTCGATTAAACGATTTGTAATAGCCCAGGTTGATTATACATCTACAATTTATGCTGAAGGACAGGCTCACACTCACTGCAGAAGCGGAATCTTGCGGAGGCTTCTAGTATTAGCCAAAAGTTATTGAAGTTAGTTCATAATTCAAGAATTGTAATACACAACTGAATTTTCGCTTTCCCTGAAGGATCCAATGTGTGAATTAAACTTGTGAGTATATTTATGCGTAATGAAGTTATTGCATGGAAGAACACAATAATATGCGGAGAAATAGAAGTTGTGTTTTACGCACTTATCACAAGTCTCTAGCATTTGGGAAGAAAACTCTTCCAATTTATATATCAAACCCTTCAAGACTATTTGAAAAATGTATGCACCAATGATGCTCATCTTGAATATACTTAATTAACTTGTCTATCACTAAAGTAAAAGATAGACTCAAAAGAGAACCCTTGATGTAATTTAATTGGAAATAAGAGCACCTTCAAGTTGCCAACGATTGCCCTTAAATTAATATTTCATTAAATAGCTTATAAGGAATTGCTAAATAAGTCACAATCCACAAACTAATACTCCATTAAATAGCTTACAGGGAAGTGCTAAATAAGTCATAGCCGAGAAAGTTTTAGTAAGGAGAGTTGAGTTATTAGATATTTCTTATGTAAAAGAAGGAAAGACTAAATAAAACATGGTAAAAAACTATCAGGAAAGATCTTACATATTTGAAGATAAATAAGGATTTGTTATTTTCAAGGGTTTAAAGCTTGTTTTCAGTTTCAATTTCAGTCACAAGATGAAAGTATCAGTTTCAACAATTTCGATAGTTTTGATATCGACAGTTCCTTTTTTTATAAATTATTTAAATTTTGTAAATTTAAAATTGAATTTATTAATGATTAAAAAATAATATAATATTAAAATTATTTATTTTTTAAATAATTAAAAATATACAATGTATTTGAAATATGTAACTATTAGAAGACATTTAAAATTATAAATTTTTTTTTGAGCTAGAGTTTTGGTGGTTTCAATTGAAACCATCGAGTTTGTGCCGAAACGAAACTCGGTAGTTTTTCCAAATCAGTTTCTACCAAAAGTAATCCAAAACCTGTGAAAGTCGACTGTTTAGGTTAAGTTGTAAAACCTTGGTTATTTGATAGAGTGCGATAGAAATAAAAGATTCATGTAATCAACCTCATATAGTAAAATAAGGGTTTGGTTGTTGTTGTATATCTCTTCATACATGTCAAATAAGCCACAATTTAGTCATCTTACAAAACAGGCTTTTGGGAAATGTTTGGAACTATAACCCTAAACCGATTTGGATAGGTGGCTTAAAAAGGGTTAGGTAATTTAACGCTTAACCTATCCAAACAAGTTATTAATCCCAATACTTTACTTTGGGTTAGTTACTCTAGCAGCCCACCTCTAATCATGTTAACCCCGTTTAACCCAAATTTCACCTCTTTCTTAGGCTCTGTTTGGCATGAGGACAAAAATCAAGACCAAAATGGTACTAGTTTAAAAAAAAATAAAAATAAAAAATAAATTATTTTAATCATTCTACACAAATGCCAACATAAAAAATATTATTTTATTTCACATACTCAATAATTTTCAATAAAAATATTAACTTTATTTCACATCCTAGACCAAGATATTCAATTATAATATTTTTATTGAAATAAAGTTGATATTTTTAAAGTTGATAATATTGGTCTAGGATGTGAAATAAAATTGATATTTTTATTAAAAATTATTGAGTATATGAAATAAAATAATATTTTTTATGTTGGCATTTGTGTAGAACGATAAAAAAATTTATTTATTTTTATTATTATTTTTTAAACTAGTACTATTTTGGTTTTGATTTAGTCCTCACGCCAAACAGGGCCTTAAGTGATCTTTCTTCCTTTCTCTCCGGTACCCTACCTTAATTTAAAATACAGGGTCTGATTGTTTAGTTTGTTTAAAATTAACCAGTCTTACGGGTTTGATTGTTTAACCAGTCATATCACATTATACATAAAGTTTAATATTAAAAATGTATTATATTTTATATCATTCACATAATTTAAAATAAAAATTAAATTTATTTCACATCGTATATACATATAAAAATAATAACTAACTTATATCACATCTCTCATATATTTTAACATAATAATTAACTTTATTTCATATCATTCACAACAACAACAATAACTATAATGAAACTTTTATCCCACTAGGTGGGGTCGGGTACATGAATTTTTTATTTCTATTACGTATTAAATAACAAGGTCTTATTTATCTCGAAATATGTGAGATCTTTTTTGATGATTTCATGCCAGGTATTATTTGGTCTTTTTCTTCTTTTAACGTAGATAGAATTCAATAACTCAACTCTCTTTCTTGGAGCTTCTATTGACTTACAATGTATATGTTCAAACTATTTAAGCATACTCTCCTTGAGCTTATCTTTAACTGAGATTAACTCATATTTCTCGCGGATATACTCATTTTTTATCATATTTTTTCATGTATACTCACTCATCTATTTTTGCATCTTTATTTCTGCAATACTTATTTTATTTGCGTGTTTTGCTCTGTGGGTTAGCATTCTGAATCATATGACATTGCTGGTATTACAATTATTTTATAGAATTGACCTAAGGTTAAGTTGAACTTTTTTATTATACGACATATTAGAAATATTTCTCCACTTTAACCTTTCTATTTCAATTTTGTTGATAATATCTTTATCTATTTTACCGTTATTTTGTATAGTTAATTCAATACATTTAAATCTCTTATTCTTTCTGATAATTTGATCATCAATTGTCATTTTACCAATATATGTGCTTCCATTTTGACTAACTTTACACTCAATATATTTAATTTTTGATCTACTAAGACGAAAATTTTTAGATTCTGAGGTATTCCTTCATAACTCTAGTTTTGCGTTATCCTCTTCTCTAGTTTTATCAATAATGAGAATATCATTTGTGAAAAATATACACCAAAATATTATTTTTTGAATATGTCCAGTCAGAGCCTTCATAACTAATGCAAAAGAACATGAGATTAAAGTTAAGCTTTGATGTAATTCAATTGTAATTGAAAAATCCTTAGTTAAACTATTTTTTGTTTGAACACAAGTAATAATTATTTTATACATGTTTTTGTTAACTTGAATATAAGCAGTGAACTCATTTTTTTAAAAACTTTTTAAAGCACTTCTGTTAGAATTTTATCATAAGTTTTTTCCAAGTTGCTAAGAATCAAATGCAGATTTTTTTTTCTTTTTTTTATGCTTTTCCATTAGACCTCTCAATAAATGAATAATTTTCATAGTGGATTTATCAGCCATAAAACAAAACTAGTTTTGTGATACTCTACTATTACAACATAATTTCTAGTATTACAATGTACTACATCTATAATTGGCGCAATCTAGTGCATTATTTTTATTCTTATAAATAAGAACTACTGTGCTCTTTCTTTACTTGTTTGACATCAGTTTAATTTTTAAAATTATCTTCAATAATCTAGTGAGCAAAGATATTCCTTCATCTCTCATACATTTTTAAATATCTTTTGGAATATCATTTAGTCCAATTGCCTTTTTTCACTTTATCTTCTTTAAAGCCTCTTAAACTTTAGACTTACTAATATGTTTGATGTAATTGCAATTTCTATTTTTTTTTGAATGTTACATTCTGTAATATCAAATGTATTGTCACAATCGTTATTGAAAAGCTTTTGAAAATAATCCATCCGTTTATGTTGGATATCTTTTTTTTTGAAAAGTACTTTTTGATTTTCATTCTTAATGTATTTTACTTGAATAAAATCTTTAATTTTCTTATTTTTTATCTTAACAAGTCTGTATATGTGTTTTTCTTTTTCTTTAGTATCCAATTTTTTATATAAATCCTCAAACGCCATATTTTTGTAATACAGATTGCTTTCTTAGACTCTTGTCGGGCTATGTTATATTTTTCTCAATCCTCTTTGTTTTTGCATTTGTTCCAATCTTTATGGCAAATTTTTTTTTTAACTTTTTTTTTGTACATTTTGTTTCCATCATCATGCATCTTTATTATTAGTTATTTTTCTTTTAAATTTTTTTTACACTTTCTTTGCCATCTTGCGATTGCGATTATCAACTGTCAAGCATATAGAATCAGTTTTCTTCTTAATATCCCACTCCCCAAGGTTTATAACTTTCTTCTTAAAGATATTCTTATTCTCATTATTTAGTTTTCACCGAGTTTGAGAACATTATTTTAACTTACTATTTCTTATCTAGTTCATCATCTTGAAATCTGAGACTATTAACTGATGTTGGGCAGTCAAACATTTATTTGGGATGATCTTATAGTTTTTATAAAATTAAGGGTAAATTTTATAAAACTGTAGTAAGACCAGCGATGATATATGGTGCTAAATGCTGGCCTGCAAAGAAGAAACATACAAATAAAATAAATGTTGCAGAAATGAGAATGTTAAGGTGGATGTGTGGATATAGTAAAACTATTTTAGAGTTTTCCTTCAGCACTATGATACTTGTAATTGCTAATACTTTATTCAAGAAGAGAGATGAGCATGTTATCGACGTCACAAAAAATTGGACACTTCAAGAACTCAGATTGATTATTTTCTTATAAGGAAACGAGATCCTTTGGATTGTAAAATTGTAAAGTCATTCCAAGTGAATGTTTGATCTACCCAACATTCGATTAATAGTTTTAAGATTCCCGAGATAAAGTATTTGAGAAGAAATAATAAGTCAAATCCTATCCCTCGGACTCGATGGTGGAATCTACAAGAATGAGAACAATGTATATTTAAGAAGAAAGTTCTATGAGCTTGGGCAATTGGAATATTAACGGGGGAGAACTGATCTTATGTGGTGACAGTGCTTAACTGTATTCGTAAGGTGCAAAGGATGTGGCTGGGAGGAATCCAAAGGAATGATTCCAAATAATAAAGATACTTGTGGTGTGGAAGATGATGTACAGAAAAAATAGGAGAAGAAGATTTGTTAATAGAGATTGGTTTAAAAAACAAAAATAATGATAATTGGGAGAATAAAGTGGCTCGCGACGAGTCTAAGAAAGCATAGGCAATGCAAAAATATGGCTTTGAGGATTTATATAAGAAGCTGACACTAAAGAAGGAGAAAGACATATATAGGATTGCCAAGGCAAGAGATAGAAAAACTAAAGATTTAATTGAAGTAAAATGTATTAAAGATGAAAAATCAAAGAGTACTTTTTAATGGAAGAAGATATCAAATAGATGGATGATAGATTGTGATAATTACGATTGATTTTACAGAATCAGCACCCTAAAAGAAAGTAAAAATTATACTTACATCCGACGTAATTATAAAGCTGAGTTTGGAAAGGCTTTAAGAAATGAAACATAAAAAAGCAGTAGGACCGATAACATCCCATTGATGTTTGGAGCAGTTGCTTAGGAGATGAAGGAGTTTCTTGGCTTACTAGATTGTTTTAATATGATTTTTGAAGACTAAAGGATTTGCCAAATGAATGGAGAAGAGTATATTAGTACCTATTTATAAGAACAAAGGCGTATGACAAAATTGTGGCCAATTATAGAGGAAATTAAATTAATGAGTCCATACTTTAAAACTTTGGGAGAGGGTGATCGACATCAAGGTTACGCCATAATACTTGAGGTATCGGGATGCAGTTTGGTGTTTATGCCAGGTAGATCTACTATAGAGCCATTCATTTATTAAGAAGTTTAATGGAGAATTTTAAGGAGAAGAAAGAAAACTTTAATTTGGTTTTTTATTGATTTGGAAAAAGCTTATATAAAGCTCAAGAGAAGTACTTTGGAGAGTTTTAGAAAGAAAGAGATATGCATGCTTATATTCAAGTTATTAAAGACATGTATGAAGGAGCTGTTACCTCTGTTCGGACACAAGGAGGTTTGACTAAAGGATTTTTCCTATTACAGTTGGATTACACAAGGCTCGGCTTTAAGTCTGTATCTTTTTTGCTTTGATTATGGAAGTCATGACTGGACATATCCAAGATGAAGTGCCGTGGTGTATGCTCTTCGTAGATGATATTGTCCTTATTGAGAAAACTAAAGAGGGAGCTAAAGCGAAACTAAGAGCTTTGAGGAATGCTCTAGAATCTAAAGGTTTGCATTTCAGTAGATCAAAAACTGAATATATGGAGTGCCATTTAGTCAAGAAAGAAAATAGTTATATTGGAGATGTGACAATTGGTGATCAAATTGTCAAAGAAAGAGTGAGCGCTTTAGATACCTTGGATCAATTATACAAAATGATGCGGCGAAATAGATAATGACGTTATTATGTAGGATCCAGCAGGCTGGGTAAAATGAGAGAATGCTTCTGGAGTGTTATGCGATAGAAAATCCATCCAAAATTAAGGGTAAATTTTATAAAACTGTTGTAAGACCAGCGATGATAATTGGTGCTGGAATGCTGGCTGCAAGAAGAGAAACATCAAATAAATAAATGTTGCAGAAATGAGGATGTTAAGGTGGATGTATGGATATACACGAAAGGATAGAATGAAAAATGAGTATATCCGAAAGAAAGTTGGTGTCTGCACCAATTGAGGATAAACTAGAGAAAGTCGGCTTCGATGGTTTTGGACATCTAAATCGCAGGTCAATTGAAGCTCCAGTTAAGAAAAATTGAGTTACTGGATTTTGCCATGTACAAAGAGGAGAGGGAGACCAAAGAGACATGACAGAAACTATAAGGAGTGATCTTAGTTACTTAAAACTTAGATAAGAATTTGTAACTGATAGAGCGCAATGGAAACAAAGGATTCAGTAGCCGACCCCACCTAGTGGGATTTAAGCTTG
>KZ451998.1:2010510-2028326 GCA_002786265.1 Apostasia shenzhenica
TCACGAAGGGATAGGATGAGAAATGAGTATATCTGAAAGAAGTTGGTGTTGGCACCAATTGAGATAACTTAGAGAAAGTCGTTTCGATGTTTTTGGACATCTAAATCGTAAGCCAATTGAGAGCTCCGTTAGAAAAATTGAGTTACTGGTATTTTGCCATGTAACAAAGAGAAAGAGGGAGACCAAAAAAGACATGATAAAAAGAACTATATAGGAGTGATCTTAGTTATTAATACTTCATAGAATTTGGAACTGATAGAGCGCAATGGAAACAAAGGATTCATGTAGCCACGACCCCACTAGTGGGATTAAGGCTTGGTTGTTGTTGTGTTGTTTGTTGATCTTATAGTTTTTATATCCAAGTGATCTTGTTTTCTTAAAAATATATTAATTTGTGATCCGTAAGAATGTAAATAATCGAATCAATCATGACATGAATCCTTTAGAAAATTGCGTTAAAGCTAGGGCGTTTCCCTGGAAGCGACGCGCTGTTATGTGCTGAATACAGTGAAAATAGGGCAACAGGCCGCTGCACTCGGCGCCGCGGGTAGTGAAAAATGAGCAAGGGTCCCACATCATGATGGACGGATGCGGGTAAAGAAACATAGTCCATCATAGTAGAACTCAAGTCAGAGGATTAGATTAGGTTTGTTGGTTCGGACGGGAGTTAATGGAGTTGGGTGATTATAAATGATTCTAGAGAGAATTAATATTTTGTGCCTGCAGGAAACAAAATGGGTTGGAGAAAGCTAAGGAAATCTGATGGGCCTAATGGTTTTAAACATTTTAACCTATTGGTACTTTGGTAAGAAAAAAATAAGAACGAGTGGTATTAGATTCTGGATAAGGGTATGAAGGATCATTATGGGATTAAGTAGAGAAATTGTGATAGAATTTATGACTTTAAAACATTATATCAATGGAATGATTATTAATATTGTAGAAGGTGTTTGCTCCCCTGAACAGTTGGCTTTAAGATGGCAGAGCACAAAGGAAAATTTTTGGAATATGATTTAATGAAGAGTTAATACAAGAGGGATACCTCGGAGGAAAAGATTATTTAGGTTAAGGAGGCATTGTAAATGTGAAAGTAACGTGTTGCTGAGCGTAATTTAATAATATCGCATTGGTGATATGGTTTTAGGACGAGATTAACATGTGGAGGGTAAAACTAATTTTAGAGTTTTCTTCAAGCTATGATCTTTGTAATTGCTATATATTATTCAAGAAGAGAGTTGAGCATGTTTAGGTAAAAAAAATTGGACTTCAAGAACAGATTGATTATTTTCTTATAAGGAAACGGATCCTTTTGGATTGTAAAATTGTAAAGTATTCAAGTGAATGTTTGATACTACCCAACATTCGATTAATAGTTTTAGATTCAAGAGATATATTGTAGTTTGAGAAGATAATAACAGTCAAATCTATATCTCGGACTGATGGTGGAATCTAAAGAATGAGAAAAATGTATATTTAGAAAGAAAGTTCTAGAGCTTGGGCAATTGGAATATTAACGAGAACTGATCTTATGTGGTTGTGACAGTGCTTAATTGTATTCGTTAGGTGGAAAAGATGTGACGGGAGATGATGCTGGGGGAATCAAAGGAATGATTCCAAATAATAGGATACTTTGTGGTGGGAAGGATGGATGTACAGGAAAAAATAAGGGAGAAGAAGATTTGTTATAATGAGATTGTTTAAAAAACAAAAATATATTGGATAAGTGGGGAGAATATAAGTGGCTCGACGAGAGTCTAAGAAAGCAATAGGAATGCAAATATTGGCTTTTGAGGATTTATATAAGAAGCTGAACTAAAGAAGGAGGAAAGACATTATAATAGGATTGCCAAGCAAGAGATAGAAAAACTAAAATGTTAATTGAAGTCAAAATGTATTAAGAATAAAGAGTACTATGGAAAAATACAAATTCAGATGGATATAGATTTTTTGGAAATCATGTTACAGATCAGCATCCAAGGAATGATATAGGAAGAGATATAGTATTATCGATAATATATGAAGTTGAAGTGTTTGGAATCAGCCTTAAAAGAGAAAAAGTAAAATATCACCATGGTTTAAGAAGGCGGGGAGTGGGAACCTTAAGAATGAAAGGACATAACTAACCGCAATTGATAGTTTGGATGCAGTTGCTAGGAGATCGAAAGGAGTTTCTTGCGCTTACTAGATTGTTTTAATATGATTTTTGAAGACTAAGGATCGCCAAATGATGGAGAAGAGTATAGGTTAGTACCTATTTATAAGAAAAGGAGATTCGATGTGGTCAAAATTGTAGAAATTATAGAGGCAAATTATAATTAATGAGTCATAAATTTAAAACTTTTGGGGGTGATCGAACATAAGGTTACGCCATAATACTAGGTTATCGGGGAAGATCATTTACAGTAGTTTGTTTGTTAATAATGCAGGTTAATCTAACTTAGACGAGCATTCATTATTAAGAAGTTTAATGGAGAAATTTAAGGAGAGAAAGGAAAACTTTAATTTGGTTTTTTATTGTTTTGGAAAAAGCTTATGATATAAGTCTCAAGAGAAGTACTTTGGAGAGTTTTAGAAAGAAAGAGATATGCACTGCTTATATTCAAGTTATTAAAGACATGTATGAAGGAGCTGTTCACTCTCTGTTCGGACACAAGGGGTTTGACTAAGGATTTTTCTATTACAGTTGGTATTACACCAAGGCTCGGCTTTAAGTCTGTATCTTTTTGCTTTGATTATGGAAAGTCATGACTCGGACATATCCAAGATGAAGTGCTGTGTGTACTGCTCTTCGTAGATGATATTGTCCTTATTGAGAAAACTAAAGAGGGAGCTAAAGCGAAACGCTAAGAGCTGTTGGAGGCAATGCTCTAGAAGTCTAATAGGTTTGCACTTTATATCTAGGTAGATCAAAAAACTGATATTTAGTTAGGATCGATGCATTTTTTAGAGTCAAGAAGAAAATAGTTTATATTGGATAGGATGTGACAATGTTGGTGTCAAATTTTGTCAAAGCAATAGAGTGAGCCGCTTTTTTAGATACCTTGGATCAATAATTTATACAAAATGATGGGCGAAATAAGATAATGAGTTATTAGTGGATCAAGCAGCTGGGTAGATGGAGATGCTTCTGGAGTGTTTATGCGATAGAAAATCCATCCAAAATTAAGGGTAAATTTTATAAAATCGTTGTAAGACCGATAGATATGGTGGGAATGCTGGCTGCAATAGAAAGAGAAACTATCAATATTAAATAAATGTTGCATGAAATGAGGAATGTTAAGGTAGGTGGATGTTGGTGATATCTGTCCGAAGGATCTCTATTATTATTAATAAATAATTTTTTTAAATCATTCTATTTCAAGTTCATTAGATAATATTTAAAAAAAAATATTAGAGGTATCTCACTTTAGGTCTCAAGGGTTTGTGTACTTGAGCTGTTGTGTATCAGGTCCACAGAAGATATGTTTAAAAACCATAAGCCTTTTCGAGTTCACATAATTTACTTTATAAAGTTCTCATAGTGCGTCTAATTCTTTTTTAAAATTTTCATCAGGTCAACATAAGAGTTTTCGGCGTTTAAAATATCAATATTTCAATCAAAAATATTAATTTTAAATATTAATATTTTTTTTTACTACCGATTTTACTATCGGGCATGCAGTGCACATTGCGGACGGAGACTTGCTGGGGCTAGTACCGGAGTGCGCTGGCGGTATGTCGGCAGCGAGCTGCGTTGTTGTTGTTGTTGTTGTATAACGTCCACCAAGTACAAATAATTACATTCTTTCCAAAAGACAACCAAAGAACAAATAATTAATCTGGCGCATAATGTCCACCAAGTACAGTATCTAGCATTATACCTTTCATTATTTTCTGTTGATAATCACCAGATGGAAATTTTCGTCTTTAATTTATTTGAAATAAATTGTTGATTGTTTCCTTCTTTTTTGTAGAGAATCATGGATCAGTGGAATTTGAGCTCAAAGATACAGGCCTAATCTTTTCTTGGCCTTGTCAGAGATTAGAAGAAGCTTTTTCTGCAATTGCGACTACCCTTTCCTCGACCCCAATATCATGCTCGGTGGATCATATGCAATTGATTACTAGCCTAGTTGCAGAAAAGAACATTCCTGAAGCGAAGAGTTGGCTTTTTTCTGGCCTTTGTGCTTTTCTATATCTATATACATCAATTCATGGGTGAGAAAAATTGCTTGACACTTCAATTTGTCATCTCAGTGTGCTTCCTAAATTCATTTTTTTTTTTTTTTCCATTTCAAGCTTTAAGCCTGCAACAGTTGCAGTCACTTCTGAGCTTCCACTAGGTTCTGGCTTGGGATCATCAGCCTCGTTCTGTGTCTCACTCTCAGCTGCTTTTCTTGCACTGTCTAATACACCTTCTGTTGACAATAAACAAAGTGGCTGGCTATCCTTATCAAAGGATAATCTTGAGCTAGTGAATAAGTGGGCATTTGAAGGTGAGAAGATCATCCATGGGAAGCCGTCTGGTATTGATAACACTGTAAGCACATTTGGTATGTATCCTTGAGCGCTTTAAGTCATCTTTCCAATTTTGCATAAATGCTAGCCTTGTATTATATGTAGTTGAATGCATAGATATCTATATCTTACTTGCTTCATGCTATGCTTTTATTTAAAACAAGTACATACCTTTTGCTTTTGTTTTCATGTTCTGTTTTTTAAAGTTTTGGTGTAAGAGGCAATCAGTCTTCATGGACAATGTTTGAAATGTTTTGTTATTCATAATCAATTCATCCAGTGTTCTATGAAGTCTGAGTTGCTTTTTTAGTTTTTTTTTTTTTATTTCAAGGTGTAACGTAGAGTTAACCTGAATGCATAAAGCCCTACAGGAAGTGTTATAATGTTCAAATCTGGTGAGTTGACTCGAATTCAATCTCCTACACCGCTGAAGATGCTTATTACCAATACAAAGGTTGGGAGGAACACAAAAGCTTTGGTTGCTGGAGTTTCAGAAAGAGCTTCCCGGCACCCTGGTGCTATGCATGCTGTTTTTGCTGCTGTTGATTTTATCAGCAAAGAATTTGCTGCTATAATTGAATCACCTGCTATAGATGACATCTCTATCACAGCCAGGGAGGAAAAGATGGAAGAACTCATGGAGATGAATCATGGCTTGCTTCAATGCATGGGAGTTAGCCATGCTTCAATTGAATCCGTTCTCGGGACGACATTGAAGTATAAGCTAGCTTCAAAATTGACTGGTGCTGGTGGTGGAGGCTGTGTATTGACTTTGTTGCCGACTTGTATCCTCGCCTGCTCTTCCATTTGCTCTTGTTTTCTTTCATCATAAATTTTTGTTATATTGTTTGGCTATTTTTGCATTTTTTTGCTCATCATTTACTTATTATCTTGTCTAGTACTAGGAGTTCTAGCTAATACATTGTATTCCATACCTTATATGTTGGCCTTGTAGTTAGGTCTTAGACATCAGTACAGGAAGAAACTTTTAGATAGTTCTCTATCATTAAGTTTCATAATTTGAGTTACCCGAAAGTTCTTGACCTCAGCACGCGCATTTTCATTGATAACTTTGCACACACAAGTACGTAGGCGAATTCATGATCTCGGAAAGATGGGAGGTACATAACTAGTTTTGTTAGTTTAACCAGACAATTTAACAATTGTCACTTTAAAAATTGTACATTTTGCGAAACGGTGACTCCAGTTTTTGGTTGTCTTTTTGAAAGAATGTAATGAACTATTTAAATGACCTTAAGTGAATTACTTGATCCCATCTTTAGTAGTTGTTCTTGTTTGGAAATGAAGTTGATTGAAAGTAGAATCTAGGTTTTTTGAAATATAATAGATAGATGACTAGAATTGACTGAAATTCGAAATGTAGGGCCATTGTGAGTTGGATAGATGGCTGGAATTGACTAAAATGTGAACAATAATATCTGGCCATATTTCATGGTTCCGTTGTTAGCGAGAGTTGATTATTTTGTTCTACCTAATCATGCCCCACTTTCATGCTACTTGGTTATTTGCTGCATTATGGTTTGTGATTTTAGTGTTAAAAGGCATATGTACAATTTAACGATACAGACACAATATGATAAGGATATTGAGACATGATAAATCCAAAAAGAGGAAACAGATATGTAAGATATGTAAGGGTATAACAATTGAATATAATAAAAGTAAATAAATATAAAAATAGAACATATGTTATATTATCATATTTCAGTTCTGACTTATACTGTTGACCTAAATGACTTGTACATGAAATTTTTAAAATATTCTTTGAACTTTCTTGAATTGTATACATTAATATTCTCAAATATTCTTGTACTATTAAAAAGCATTATTATGTTAATAAAAAAAACATTATTACGGACAAACAAACCTGAAAAGTGAAATCATTCTTTAACAATTATTTAATTTAAGAAAACTTTACATTTAGAATAATATTATAAAATTTGTTCAATCGCTTCCTAATTAATCATAGAATATTTGAGTGAAATTAAAGTCTCAAAACAAATCAATGGGTTAGGTTCAGCTTCAGCCTAAATCTAATTTAAATCGGTTTGTTCGATGTAACAATTAATAAATAGTATAATAAATGTTCCTAAACTAGGATGTGCTGATTTAATTAAATTAGATGTATATCATCTCTCTCCGATAAGAATTTGGTAACTGATAGAGCGCAATGGAAACAAAGGGTTCATTTAGCCGACCCCACCTAGTGGGATTAAGGCTTGGTTGTTGTTGTTGTTGTTGTATATCATCTCTCTCCGAGTCTCTAACATATTACATAAATGGATGAAATAAAAATAAAGATCAAAGTTTTACCCTCTCTATAATACAAGCTTTGTTAAGGTAGTGAAGTGTCGTGAATGGCTTCCAATAAAAGCAACAATGTGCCTATGCGAGAAAGTGTCGACTGAGGTAAGGAGGCAATGGCATCATTGACTTCACGAAACCACCAGAAAGGGTCTACTAAGGTAGAGGAAGCAACGACGTGCAGATCTGATTCTATTTTTGTTATCGAACTCTTTTTTGTATGAAGTTCTCTGGTCTTCGAATCGCACCTACCAAGCATGCCACTTTCCCATAGGATTGTAGAGTGTAGGCATGTGTGGTCTTTTATGCATGAGCTGATTTTTTATTTTACTTTAGGTTGAACTAGCTAGTGGATATACACGAAAGGATAGAATGAGAAATGAGTATATCCGAAAGAAAGTTGGTGTTGCACCAATTGAGGATAAACTTAGAGAAAGTCAGCTTAGATGGTTTGGACATATAAATCGTAAGCCGGTTGAAGCTCCAGTTAGAAAAATTGAGTTATTGATTTTGCCCATGTATAAAGAGGAAGAGGGAGACCAAAGAAGATATGGCAAGAAACTTTAAGGAGTGATCTTAGTTACTTAGACTTAGCTAAGAATTTTATAACTGATAGAGCGCAATGGAAATAAAAGATTCATGTAGCCGATCCCACCTAGTGGGATTAAGGCTTGGTGGTTGTTGTTGTTAGGTTGAACTAGCTAGTTCAACATATGGATCTTTTTCTTTAATTAGAAATATTAAAGCTGTATTGGACTCGTATCGGTTTCTTTCTAAAAAAATTGATGCATTGTCTGGCGTGAGGGTTACATATTGATGGAATATCAAATAATATTAGTATCTGATATAGATATGATACATATATGTTATGGACACATCAGGTTTTATGGAATGTCGGTGCTTCGCAAGGTGAAATTTTAACATATATTATTTCGTATTAATTAACTTTATATGCTTATAAATAATACTATATTTGGGATTTTTTTGCCTATGATTTCTTCTTAAATGCTTATATTTGTTGATGCAAAAAGTGTATGGCCAGGGTTCATCGAATATGCTTGAACATCAGGATCAGAGATCACTTGAAATATGAGAAGCATAGAAAAAATATTTTTATGTGAAAATTTGAAGCATGAAATATCATGATGTCTAGATGCAATAGCTTGAAAGAGAGCTTCCAATATAAGATGATGGTGCTCTGGAGGGATTGCGTGGTGGAGATATGTATATTATATGGACAATGCATGTGATCAACATGCCATACATATGCTTTCTCTATAGAGGTATGTAAATGCGGCTCGGGAGGTGTGGAATGAATCGCTCTAGCGTGGAGAGACTTTCTTGTAAAAATGAAGTAATTTCTTGCGTATACCCATTGTATGAGCTAGGTGTGTAATTGTTTTCTCTTTTATCTACACATGTGATGAACACATTCTATTGAGTTGTAGCCGCTTCCAAAATAATAATCGATGTGTGACATCCAGAATTTGATTTGTGATTTTAAAACTTTGAGCTGATTTGGACTCAAAATGAATGATTTTAGACTTAGAATAAATAATTTTGGACCTATTTATAAGGATATAAAAGTTGGGGGAATAAATTGCAATTTTTCTTAAAAAATTTGGATATGGATGGGGTTGCCAGCTGCCAACTGCAGCAACCAGCAGCGCCCAGCCTGCCTCTTCCCTCTTCCTTTCTTGGCCACATAGAGAAATAAAAAAAGAGGCAAAGGATTTAAATCTCTTAAGTTTCTATTTCTTCTTTCTACGCCTTTGCCTGTTCCCGCCAAGCCAAGGGAGAGGAGCAACAACAGTTGAAGGAAAACAAAAAAAGAAGTAGAAGGAGAAAAAGAAGAAGGAAAAGAAAGAAAAAAAGGGAAACTAAAGTGGGATTCCAAGCTTTGTTAAAACAGTAAATCAGTAGATAATTCTTTCTCTAAAATTGATGTTAATTTATTATTATGTTGTGAATATAATTTAATATTACGAGAATATGAGAAATTGTGATTTTATGCCATGTTTTTTGTTAATTGAACTAGGAAATGAGTGTGAATTTGATTATCTGTGAGGTGATGTGGTACTGGTGAATTTTTGTATACCAAGAACTGACGAGGGCAGAAAGTTTCCTATATATGTGTTATTTCGACGAGGGCGAGGAGTGTACGCTGGGTGATGTCTTAAAATGGAGTCACCGATACAAGGTGCGGCTCCTGCTAAGGCTTCTGAGATAACAAGCTGTAGGAATTTTTTTCAGGATTCTAGGTGAAAGGGTATGGAAATGATAGATCCACATCGCTAAACAAAATAATGTTATGATATTATGAAATTAAATGAGTTCATGATCATGGAAATTATGATAATTTTAATGTAAGGCATGTTGTAAATTTGTTTGTGTATAATTATTGACTATTCTATGATCTTATTTGTATCATTTTGTTACGATATTTGAACATGTTTTAAATATTCATATTATATGTCGGATATTGTTTTATCTACTCTGCCATTTTTGGTGGCAGGTATTGCAGTAGAAGGATTACGGGACATGGTGTGAGGTACCGCAGATTGCGGCAAGAAGTAGATGTTAAATTATATATATTGCATGTTTTAAAGTTTAAATGTTTAAGTTTTGATGCTTCGGTTGCTGGTGGCTCGGCCCCGTGTAAAGAGGGCGGTCGAGTATCAGCAACCGGGACATCACACGATGTTAAGTTCATGAACGAGAATGAAAGAGTTTCACATATCTGAAATGTCCCGCTAATGAGGATAGTTAGATAGGAATTCCGAACGAAGATGGGCATATGATGAATAAGTTATATAGGTTTATAATTATCTCGAAAGGAGAGCCATCCTGAATTAGGATAGGTACCTTGAATGAGAATGGACATTGTTTTTGAGAAGTCGATCCTTAGTCGAGAAATTCCTTTAAGTATGCTAGGGAGGTAATATACGCTTGACATGTGTATGGGTTGGATTTGGACATCGATTCTCGATTCAGGGGAACCACAATACAAGTTGCATGATCCTGTAAAACTTGGTACCTTTTTTTATCTTTTGTGGTACTGAAAACAATAATTATTGGATTGAGGCATTTGACCATGTACCCATAAACATTTTGCCAGTAAAAAATGCAGATTCTTGTAGAGTAAAGACATCGGGCTTAGAAAAGTTTTAAGTATGTCCTTGATCGAAGGGGCATGGTTGTGAAACTCTATCCACCAAATATGCTAGTCCTCCGAGTCATCAGTTGGAAATGAAAATATTACATTTATTCTATGAAGACATGGAAGGGGGCTAGGCTGTTAAAAACCATAAGATGAATGAGTCGGTCTTCATTATAGTATTCAGTCTAGTAGGAATATTCATGCTTTAGTAACATAGCCTTCAAGTGGATGTTGTGGTAAGGGACAATATTAGTTAAATGGAGAGGCTTGGTTAGGAAAATGCATTAATCAACTATGCTGACCCTCGAGGTCTTGAACAAAACTAAAGTAATTAGGGTATTTCATTGAAGAAGTTTTGCGAGTGTGTGACGTAGGCAGTTGTGTTGTGATACCGAGATCCATTTTTGTGGATAATTACTCGAACAAAGTGAGATCCATCCTGAATCGTGTGAAATATTCTCGAATGAGGATATATATTGTCCATTAATTAGTAATGTCAAGAATAGTTCAAGGGAGGCCAAGCATCCTGAGAAAATAGCTCCAATGAAAATGGCTTAGAAAGCCATTAGTGAAGAGAGGTGATGGTTGTCATGAGTGTATGGTTTGAACAAGGATGGCGTAGGCTTGAGAAGCAATTAAAGATACTTCGTGAGCAATAAGCTCGAATGAGGATGGCCTATGCTTAAGAAGTAGCTAATGATACGTCGATCGTCCTGGGCGATGGGATCAAATGAGGATGGTTAGGCTTAGGAAGCTTTTAAACATATGTTGATTGTTGTGAGCAATGGGATCGAACAATGAGGGCTTTGGCTTAAGAATCCATTAAAGATATGTCAATCATTGTGAGCAATGGGCTTGAATAGAGATGGTCTAGCCTTGATGAGTCATTAGTGAGAAGAGTCATTAGGAGATATCAGCAAAAGCTATCTTGATATCAAGGTGGAATGGAAGAGAGGGAAAATATTTTAGTTTATAAGTTTGATGGGAAATAAAGTTATTTAAATATTGGGAGATGTGAAAGATGTAAAATAAAGTTGATTTTAATGTTAGAATTTATGTTGGATATGAAATAAAGTTAGTTTTTAATGTTGAAATTTTTTTTTTGAATGTGCTATATAATTATTAAAATTTGTGATAAATTTGAAATATTCATAAAATATTAGTTAGACTTAAAATGAGCCATGAATCAAACAAAGCCTTAGAGAATGAAAACAAGGAGAAAAGACTAACTGCCTCTGTCAAGCACCAAAAAGCGAGGTCCCTGTTCGATTATTCTGAAGGAAATCAAGTATTTTTAGATCATTTATTACTTGCTGTAATAGGTGGGAGTGTCAAGGATAATTCACCTAGTTTTTCTTTGGAAATGTAATATTTTACCAAGCTGACTGCATAATTTGAAAAAGGGTTGTACTTCAGAGCGGTTGCACTGCACAAATTACCTTTCAACCTAGTGGTATAATAAATTGTTTTAGGGACATTTATCCATAAAAAAATTCATCCACTTCTAGACTATGCTAGATGATTTGTGACCATATATGCGGCAAAGTTAAATGCCATTAACTCCTTTGGTGACTCAAACAAGACCACCAAGTAGTTTGCTACGTCATATCAAAAGGCATAAGAGAAATGTCTTTTTTTGATATTAACATGCACAAGAACTTTCGGATAATTTGATATTTTTATATGCTTTTATTTTGCCATAACAATTATTGTATTGGATGCATCAATCAGTGGCTACTGTTATTTGGGAGTCTAAGCTTTTGCGTATGTTTATGCCGTTGAAGCATGAAAATTTCTTTATAGTGCTGTTAGTTCATGTCCGATGCTTGTTAGGTAACCACAATGATGCAAATTGTAAGACTGATGTACATATATCTCTTTTAGGGTATTTTGTATTTTTCCAAACTTTATCTGATTGTTAGAGGAAAAAATGATTTACTTTTTGTAAGAAAGCTTCATGGTTTCATCATAAAACAAGGAAGAATCTTTCACCCCAATATGCAAACAGAAGATCAATAATCATTTCTTTTTCAAGATCTGTTTGTATTTTTCCAACATGATCTGATTGTTAGCGGAAACTTGATTTGTACCTTTTCATATAAACCTGTATGATTTCATCATTAAGAAAAAACAATGATTTTTTACATTCTAGGTTCGTCTCAGATAGTTTCTTTTGAACTGATTAATTAATTCATTTAGTCATCCTGAAGCATCTAGGAACAAATCCATATCCTTTTATTATTCATGAATGTGCATTTAACATATATAATACTGACTTGTATATGCTTTTGCACATGTGATCGCTTTATTAAAGTTTATAATTTCTTATGCTCATGAAAGCTGTAATGATTAGGGAATATACTAGAAGACAGGTTGTTGTCTCTATAGGATGAAAGCTGAGTAATATCTAAATAGAGAAAATAAATTACTTAAGGCCTCGTTTGTTTGTCGGTTTAAAATTAACTTGGTTTAATTTTAACCAGGCATATCACATCATATATAAAATTTAATATTAAAAATTAAATTTATTTCGCATCGTACACATATTACTATAATAATAACTAACTTATATCACATCCCTCACATATTCCAACATAATAACTAACTTTATATCACATCTCTCACATATCCCAACATAATAATTAACTTTATTTCACATCATTCACAATTTTTAATAAAAAAATATCTCAATCCAAAATTAATTTTAACCTTCTTAAATTTAATCTTACAAACAAACACGCCCTAATTAATTAGTATTATCAACAATGATGAATAACTCAAATCAACTTGGTGTGCAAATTGTGCATATGTTGCATCTGTTATGCATATTTGGGAACATTGATGAGAATATTGCTATTGTAGTCAAAGCGATAGTTACTTTTGAGATATTTGTAGTCAAAGCGATAGTTGCATCTGTTATGCATATTTGGTTTCACTCGTATGTTACTTTTGAGATATACTCATTTCAAAGGAAATATCATGCTTTCGTACATGTTAGGGATTGCATGACTTCTGTTTTATTTTTCTCACTTCAAGAAAACCTTGTGGCTCATGTCTTTGTGTAACATTAGCCTTGATCTTGATGAGTGTATTCTCTAATACTTAACAATAGATCAGTATTATCAAACACAGTTATAGACAAAGTTGTTGATGACCTCGAGTCATGCGGATTCCAATGTTTCAAAGTGGAAGTTGGCGGGAAAGGCCTCGAAGTCTGTTTTGCTTGATGCACACAAAAGTTGAGGTTTGATTGCAGGCACTGATTGACATCCATCGTTTTTTTGTTTTTTGTTTTTTCATTCTATATGTTTCTCTTGGAATAAAGAACAGTGAAAATGCTTCTGTTGACTATGCATCAATTGGTTTCCAGTCTACAATTGTTCTGTGACTCACGTTCAGCTGTTGATTTGTTAAATTATTACAATCCATATTTCTATTCTTTGCGTAGTAACCTGTTTCTCCTGTTACTCTAAATGCAACTATTACCCAGTTACTCAAAAGAAACCATTACCCAATGTCTTCAAATCCAATCTGATTTATTATCTACATGTTTCCTACATGAACAATTCTAAATTTAGCATGTCTTGGTACTTCTACTAACATCCGTTAATATTCTGTATTTGTTAAATTGTTTGAGAATTACATTTCACTAATTATGTGATAAGATGTTGCACGCTCTGGCTTGTCATCTCCCAACTTTCTCTTTGCAACTATAACACCAGAATTGACACCTAGTTGATGCTTATAGATCTCTTATGATGTCGTCGGACTAGAATTTGCCAGAGTCACCAATGAGACACGGCTATGAGGAGGACGATGAAGTAGGCGTGCTGTAGGGAGAGCTGCACCAGGGGAGAATGCTTCTTAATTGGAGGAAGGCGTTGAAGATGCAATAAATGTTGGAAGTTGGCAGTAAATGTGGAGCTTCAGCATCTGCTGCGTGTGTGTAGCTTTATTGATATCCTCCCTAAAGGAAAGTTTTTTAAATTTGGTCACCTGAATGTTTGGCCCCCAATTAGCACCCGACATCAACAGTGCTCCCCACCGAATGTTAACGTGGCGAGTGTTGATTGAATGGCCGAACTCTCGGGTGACCGAATGTAAAAACTGCTCCCTCTAAAGGGGATGGCTCCTTGTAAGAAATTATTAGGTAGGTTTGGGTGAATGTTAAATGTAATACGTCAGATATTCAGGGATCAATAAATTTGCGGAGCGGATCCCATAGAGTGGAGTGAAAAGTATAAACAAAAAATGACATTAATTGCAAAAAGTGCTACGTATATGTTACAGATATAAGGTTACACATATAAGGCTTTTTTGTGTTATGTACAATAACATTATACCTAGAATGTTCCACTCTTTGCATACATATGTGCAAGATATTGTTAAATTTATATTGCTAAAGTATGAGCAACCTTATTTCCTTCTCGTTGACATGAGAAAGCTAATAGGATCTGAAGGATTCGTTGAATTTGGCATTATTTGATGCATAATCTAATCATAGATAGATTCTCATCTTTCATTTTTAGAGCTTGTATGATCTGGCTTGAGTCATCTTCACAATTTCCTTTGCCAAAGTAATAGCCCTGTTTGCCGCAATTCCTTCAGCATAAAGAGGACTTAGAGAGCACCTTTAAGGTAGATAGCGGAGCAGGATGTAGGTTGTTCTCTATGATTCCTCATGATAATTCCAATGCCAATACAATCTTTAGTGCTATCAATAGCAGTATCAAAGTTAACTTTGCAGCAGAAGATAAAGATCGATTCATTTTGTTGTTCTATCTTGTTTGCTTCATCAAATTCTACTAAGTAGTTTTGACCATAATCAACCACCCCTTCTGGCTTCCTAGCAGGTTTGCTGGTTAGAATATTGTTTCTAGTATTCCAAATAGTTCAGAGAGTGATGAAGAAAAGCTCTAGGGATCTCATCTTACCGAATTGAACTATGCTGGTTGCCTATCCATGACCCTCCATTTTGGGGAACTCTTTGCATAGGTTGATTTCCCCTCTCATATCCCAGACCCTTCTAGCAAAGTTACAATTGTGGAAAATATGGCTAGTGGTTTCTGTTGTTGATTGGCAAAGAAAACAATTGGACCAGCTACTACCAGGGATTCTTCTGCTCAAGTTGTTGGAGGTAGGAAGGATGTTTTTACTTAGTTTCCAGGCGAGGAGCTTGAAACTCGGTTCATCGAGGTTCCATATTGCTTTCCATGTAGACCTTCAACTTGTTTGAGAAGAGGTCGGTGCCATTGCTTAAGAGAGATTCACTATGTAGATTTTTTTTGGGTAACAATCCACTATGTAGTTTTGTTTCCTCTTTACAATGGCATCCTTGTGGGAGTGGAGAAAAACTTGGGTTCGGATACCCCATAACAAGCACATTTTCGGACCTGCTTGGTATAGGTATAAATGTGCTTGTTATAGAATTAAAACTGCTTGTTATAGAAATCTAAAAAATGTGCTTGTTATAGGTGCTTGTTATAGAAATTTTTATAACAAGCACCTATAGTTAAAAGTGCTTGTTACAGGCAGGTCCGAAAATGTGACGTGGCGGGGGCATCCGAACCCAATAAATTTTCGTGGGAGTGAGGATCAAATAGTTGAGAAGAGAATTGCACTTAAACAAGAAGATCCATAAATAGGAAAGTGGGGGTTTAGAAAAGCAGTCATGCTTAGGGGGATGAGTTTTTGACTTGAGTTCATGCACCTTTTGAGATGAAGCTTATCCATAGGTGGAAGGAGTAGAACTTAAACAAGACTATACACAAATAGGAGAGTGGAGCTTTGAGGAGAAAATCCATAAACAAATGGGTCTTCAATGAGCTCAAATACATTAACCCAAAGAGTTGGTCATTGAGGGTTATGTAAAGCTTGTATTGTAATGTAATACTTGGACACATTTTCAGAGGTCTTATTTGGTTGGGGGGAAAAACAATTTCAAATTTTTTTAAAAATATTTGCATCAATATTTTATATTTATTTCACATCATATATAAATTTAAATATTTAAAATTAAATTTATTCTACATTTTACACAAATTTCAATCGTAAAAATTAACCTTATTTCACGTCCCTCCCACATATGCTCCAATAAAAAAAAAAATTTTATTTTATTTTCAACATATAATGAAATAATTTATTTCACATTATAATGTTAAAATGTTTTTTTTCTTTTTATTTCATAAAAACTTCAAGCATAATATATTGCATTCAAATAAGGCTAAACAGTGGCATTGCTATTGCATTTAACTAAAACATGGTACGATATGGTATAAAGTCAACTAATATTCACTTTAAGGACGTTACAAAAATTAATGGAAGGGGCATACCCCTCTTCCAATAAAATTTATCTAATGCAGCATAGCACGTTAAAATACCGATCGCACTATTTACATTATGCTGTATATTTGTAATCCTGAAAAAAAAAGTTGATTAAAATGTTCTCTGTATGCTCGAGCACAAGATCCTTTTGAGAATTATGGAAGGGGCATACCCCACTTCCAATAAAAATTATCTAATGCAGCATAGGGAAAACCAAGTTCTTGATCATTCAGCGACCTATCATGCACTTGGAAACCCACTTTAGTATGATAAAGCTGTCTTGGATGGGATAAAGCATTCTTATTGGCCCCTTTTCGTGCTATCACATCATATTAACATATGGTGTGAAGTCGAGCAGGTATATCTTGGATATAAGTTCTGTAATTATGGTGATTACATGAAAGACGCTTAAGTCTATTGTGAGTCCAGACGGATGTCTTTAGGGCGCTGTATGTCTCGTAAATGATGACATACAAATGCTCTCTGGCTGGGCGATAATGGCAGCCCTCTAGCGGACATAAAGAAAGCAAGAATTCCTCCTAGCGAGTGTGTCAAGAGCCTTCGATCAAAGGATTCAGAGACAGTCTTTCAAGCCGGGAGACTTAGGGTTCTGGAAAGATCACGAAAATCTCAGTGGAAGATGAACCCATCTAAAGAGAAAGGAAGGGTATGAATTGAGCTAACGCCCTCTCCACATCAGAAAGAGGGCAATGAATTGAGCCAAGCCCAAGCTTTTTATAAACGAAGAAGTAAGATACATTTATAAAAAGCTTTTTTATGTGAAAAGGGTTCGCAACATCAGAGGGGTTCCACCCTGGAAAACACCATGTGTGTCTTCCCGACGCCAAAGTCCGTAACCTCACTCTCTTAAGAAAGCAATACCGATCTGGTTTTATGGAAAGAAATAAGAGAAAAAGAAAATGGAGTACTCGCAAGAAAGATCGAGAAAGACCCTAGTTTCCATTCTGCAATCTTGAGAATTTGACTTTTTTTTTAATTAAAGTAAAACAAAAAACAAAACTTCTCTCTTCTTCTTCTATTAGGAAGAAGCGCCTCAAAGATATAAATCATAATAAATTTGGAATAGTAATTTCATTTTTTTCTAAACAAGAAGACGAGACTAGATTAGGAACTTGGAATATAGGCAGCTTGACGGGCAAGCTAATGGAGTTGGTGAATATTATGATACATAGAAAGATTAATATTATGTGCCTGCAGGAAACAAAATGGGTTGGAGAGAAAGCTAAGGAAATTGATGGCCTAGGTTTTAAACTTTGGTACTCTGGTAAGAATAAAAATAAGAATGGAGTGGGTATAATTCTGGATAAGAGCTTGAAGGATCATGTAGTGAAAGTTAAGAGAAATTGTGTAGAATTATGGCTTTAAAAATTATAATCAATGGAATGATTATTAATATTGTAAGTGTGTATGCTCCCCAAGTTGGCTTGAATGCGAGCATAAAGGAAAAATTTTGGAATGATTTAGAAGAGTTAATACAAGAGATACCTCA
>KZ451998.1:2028444-2073993 GCA_002786265.1 Apostasia shenzhenica
TGCACCAATTGAGGATAAACTTAGAGAAAGTCGGCTTAGATGGTTTGGACATCTAAATCGTAGGCCGATTGAAGCTCCAGTTAGAAAAATTGAGTTATTGGATTTTGCCCATGTACAAAGAGGAAGAGGAAGACCAAATAAGACGTGGCAAGAAACTATAAGGAGTGATCTTAGTTACTTAAACTTAGATAAGAATTTGGTAATTGATAGAGCACAATGGAAACAAAGGATTCATGTAGCCGACCCCACCTAGTGGGATTAAGGCTTGGTTGTTGTTGTTGTTGTTGCTTTTTTAAATGATAATCCTGTGACAAAAAACTTATTCAATGAAATGCTCTTTCTTCCTTTCTTTTCTAAGTATCGATATTTGAATTTTGAATTTCGCAATGTGACTATTGAGGGGATCGAGGAGACTCGCATTGCCTAATAGGCCTTGATTTCTAGGCTGATTAGATCAGACGGTCAGAGGCTCAAGAACTGGAACCGTTGGGCTAAGGTCTATTAAAAACCCTGCTGCCGCAATGGTCCCCACTTCCACCACTTCTTTGTGATTACGATAGCCAAAAAATCACATAGCCGGGTGAAAAAGATGTGGGATGACTTTCGGATTGTGGCCGGAGAGATGTGTTGTCTTCCTTCACATACCTTCAATGTGAAGGTTGAGCGGGTTTGCGGAAGGGATCCTAGAATAGGGCTGGAATTCCCTTCGGCGGATGCAACATTCAATTCCTCGCCAAAGGGGAAGATAGAAGTTTGTTCACCACCTCAGCATCACCACCTTCTGCGTCAGGCAGTTTCTCCCATTTTAGCCGGAGTTCGTGAATGTCCTCAACCAGTTCGACATCATCCCTATGTAGCTCTCACCGAATGTGGTGATAATGATCTACTACTCCATCAAGAAGCTGCAACGTTGAAGGATCCCCTAGAATATAGAGATCTTCAAGGCAGTCTTTCAATGGGAGGCGAACCCCCGCTTGCACGAGTGCTTCGTCCTGAAGGGAAGATTTTGCTAAGTGTTTAAGGTAAGGAACACCGGATTTGCAGACTGGTATAAGAGACTTCTTCGTCGATCCCAAGAAAGTGAGTTTCATTATTCCCTGAGAGTTGGCGAAGTGCAGTTCATGGGGGAAGGGATCTACTTCGAAAATCTCTACTTTTGAGTGGTGGATGAGATCCGAAAGCACATTCACGACGTAGAGGACTATTTACGAGAACTGGAAAATGATGTGCGGGCTTACACAGGCAAGATTTCTGAGCTTTTCCTTGATCTTGGTTTTGGCGCTAACGCTCTCCCTTGACAGGCCTCCCGCAGCAAACTGGTGTGGTTCCGTCTCTGCCAGATTGAGAGCAAAAGAGTCCCTCTAATATTTGTCATATTTTTATAGGATAAATGTGTGCATATTTTCTTATAAAATAATGTGAAACTTGTAAATATATATGAAAGTCTTGAGCTTCTAAAAATCAACAGACGATTTTGTAAAGATTATTTCACATGATATATAAATTTAAATATTTAAATTAATTTTTATTTCATATTTTATATAAACTATAAATTTAAAAATTAATTTTATTGTACATTATAAATATTTTTTAAAAAAATTAATTTTATTTCACATTTAAAATAATTTTTAATAATAAAATAAATTTATTTTATATAATAGTATTAAAATATTTTTTAAAAAAAATTTAAATATCCAAAAATATATTCTAATAATTTAAGGTCTTTTTTATAGAAAAATAATTTTAACAATTCGCACTTTCTCTTTCGAACTGATATATAATTTGTATAACAAATAATTTAGTAAAACAATATGAGAATTTGATTTTAAGTTTGAACTTGAAAATCAATGTAACATAAAAAAAAAAAAATCGTTAAAAAAAAAGAAAATCAATTTAATCTGTTGGAGCGAATTTTGCGCTCAAACTCGCGGAAGCCAGCCCTTATATCGGTGAGGCCCGTAAACGCCTGCGTTTCCTTTTTTTTTTTTTTGCGTTTTATTCTTTCGACCGCAGCGCGCTGAGGTTCTCGTCACCGAGCTCTGTTCACGGGCGGCGCTGCGACCACCTTGCGGGAGGCCGAGGTCGTTGTTCACTTCCGAGTCCCCGGGAGCCCATGCCGCGGGTTTTCTGACGCCGTGCTACCCCCGCCATCGACGCTGGGTAGTCCCAGACTTCTGTTCCCGAGGACTGTGAACTAACGGATCCTTCAGCTGAACCAGATCCCCATATTTAATCAGAGACTGAACTCTCCTAATCGAGGTAAAGATCGCTTCTCCATTGAAATAATTCTGGTTGCTTGACTTTGTAAGGGGTCCCTTCTTTTGAAGTCAGGAGAAAGTCGGGGAGGAAGCTTCTCAAAGAAGGTTATTATCAAAGATAACTTCTTGGAAATATCAACCGAATCCAAGGATCAAGCTGTCGAGGAGAAAGCTCTAAGAAGGTCATCATCAAAGATAGTTCCTTGGAATCATTAATCGAGTCCAAGGATTAAGATGAAGTTTGGTAACCTTGAACAAAGAAGGGCCATAATGGAGTTTCTGAAGAAACCAGTGTTTCTGGAAAAGAAAACCCTGGTAACCTAAGCAGGATTTTTGAAGGAAAATTGATTTGCAAAAGGAAACTGGTTTTGGTGAAGGAAATTGGTTTATAGAAAGAAATTGGTTTTGAGGATGTAGCCTTTTCATTCTTTGGAATGGAAACCCTTTTCGAAGAAGTCTTCCAAGAAGTAATCTTCGAAAAGTGACACTTAACTTAAAGTGTTTATTCACCGAGAAAACATTTGCTTTAGTTGAATTGAATGAGTGCTTCTAGAATATTAGGGATGGCAGAGTGGTTATGTAGATCTGTAAACAGTTGTGGAGCAGGGTTGTGTGAGCCCACAACCAAACAGTTAACTAGAGTGCCTGCATGGGATGAACAATATGCATTTGCATTCTAAGAAGATTATACTAAAGATTGTTTCCTATTAAAAGGGGTCGTGGTGTGAGTTCACTGTTTGGTTGATTCTTGTTAAAGGAGCATCTACTAGGTTAAAGTCAGTGCTCCTATGTCAAGAATATCAAAAAATCTTTATAGAGGTTCTCATCAAGGCCCAAGTTGCCAAATATGAAATTCTTCTCTTGGGCTTGTAGGTGGAGAATGTGAGCGACACAATGCAACCGATGTTAGGAACTTGAAGAGAGGTGGTTTGAAATGTAGGGAAAGGATGTGTGAGGTCGGTAGTTTGGACAGAATATTTTTGGTGACTCAATAAGAATAAAACTCATTGAGTCATTTTATTGACACTTTGGAGTGCGAGAATGGGAAGACGCAAAGTGAGAAAATAGGGTTCTGAAGTAAGGACCGTTTACGGCTTAGAGGCCATAAATTCACAATATCTCTAATGCCATTATGACATAGGTAAAGTGGGAATGCCTACATTTTACCAAATAGGATTAGCTAAATGAAGAACTTCCACATTTATGGAATTGTACTAGTGAAATTCAGCACTAAAATTGAAAGGAATAAGGAATTTCAGTACTCATCAGATTATTCCGGCAATATACACGATAAGCGATGGAAATAAGCTGAATTATCAACATTTTAGAAATGGTCTCAGCAATGTATATCAGGTTTTCAACATTTTGAGAGTAATTCCACCAACGTACATCACAAGGACTAAGCATGATGACGAAAAATTAAGATGAACGGGTAATAGGACCTAAACCCGTGATCTGTCCATCGATCAGCCTCATACCCATAGGTGACGTCGAGCGATTCCCCTCTGGCAGTCGCCCTCCTAGTTTGGTTCCCTTCTGATATGCCAGGGCAAGCTTCTTGAAGCTAGGGTTTCTTCAAATCATTTTCAACATTAATCTTCTCACAGATCGCTCAATGTTTCCCAAAAATGTGCTCAAATACCTCTTGTCTGCTCTAACTCTCTTAGTCAAATCGGGTCATTGATTTGACCTTAGTGATTTATTACATAATTAATAGTAAAAAAAGGAATATGACCCCACTGAAAATCTTCGGGTAATTCAAGGAAAATGAGAAATGACGAAATACAAAAATTACACTCAAGTAATACGAGGAATGACCCACCAGCCCTTGAAGATTGCTTAAAGTCCAAATGAATTTTGCCATTGGGTAATTTAAGAATTTTCAGATGGATCTTTTGACACAAAATTTAACCCAAATGTAATAGTTTCTGCCCATCACTTGTATAAATGTTAGAAAAAAGGCCTTACAAATTTGGCATGTATGCACACATTGATACATATGTGTCCTCACAGTGTAATTCACTCAAATGAAATAGTTCTGATATCAAGTAAATAACTAAAATTAGAAAGATAAAGGTCCACCAGATTATTCAGGTGGCAGGTAGAAGTCGTTGCAACAAGTGGTGATTATACTAACTCTCTTCCATCATTCTTATAACTTTGCTGAGTCACCAAAGATAGCCACAAAACAATGGATGGAGTTTTCTTCATGAAGAGACTTGAAGAAAGTCTTTAGGGTCTCCTCACTTAGTCCCCTTCTCTTTAGCCAGAGAAAGTGGGAAAGGTGTTGCAATAGATACACCACAAAAAGTGACAATGTGGTTGCGCTTGTAGTTCCATACCCAATGTGAGCGAGTTCTCTGCCTTTGAAAACCACTTTGTGAAGAGTAGCTATGTGTGCTCTATCAGAGTTAGATTTAAGCTATATTAGGTTGTCCCTCTCCTCTTTGTCTAGTCGGGATAGTTTCCTAATTCTCAACACCAACTCTGGACCGAAGAAACGATGTGAAACTTGTTGATTCCAATCACCATCCTTCATAAGTAAATGTTGTACAGACGGAGGAGGCGACTACATGGTGTTGATAAAAGTAGGCAACTTACCAGTTGGATTGGAATCAACCCAATCATACTCAAACATAGATTGATTTGTGCCTTGCTCAATTTTCCACATAGAGTTCCGCAAAGCAATCTCACCCCCCCGGTAGATAAGTTCTGCTTTGTCAACGGCTTTTTGTTAAACACTTGCTGCTACTGAAGTGAACTTCTTCTGTTGCAATTTCGAAACCTGTAAAATAAATAGCATTTTGCATATATTCGACCTGCACTACCCTATTGGGCCTTCTGCATACTCGGAATAATATTCATCACATCACAAGCATCCACATAAAGTGCGACCTCCCCTTGGGCTGGAGGGTGAGAAGAAGCCATACCTTGTGTGTCGGAATTTACCAGATACTAGATTTCCTCTAGTGTTGGCATTTGACGAGGTTCATTGGAGAGTTGGGGGCAGGTGTATCCTTAAGGGGATGGACTTCTTCTTCCATATGTTGGATGTTCTTTGTGTTGCCATCGGGCTCAGTGGTGCTACGATAGCTTACAACCTTCTCTTCCTCTCCATCTACGACTGGTGAGGTCTCTCTCGAAGGACCATTCAAAGGGGCAAAGCTTAGCTGCTCAGAGCCTTTCTTCTCCTTCCTACTTGCTGTTGGCGTGTCCAGGCTTGCACCCGACAACTTTGCTCTAGCCAACGGGGATGATGAGTGAACTCTATGCTTGTTGACCTGTTTGGTGCTTTTGCTACTCTCTATCTTCTCCAGAACCTGCACCACCACTCCTCCATCTTCATCCTTATTGTGTCAGCCATGGAGATGTGGGGAGGAGGGTGAACTCCCCCTCGATCCTGCTCCACCTAGCTCTTTTCCTTAGCCAAATCTCACGCCTTTGCATCCACTAGCTTGATCATAACCTTTTTCAGCTTGTGCGTGGGATCCTACAACAAACCTTGATTTTGAGGTTGAACAATTGGACATGAAGACAACTTTTCTTCATGAAGATTTGGAGGAGGCCTACATGATGCGACTATAAGCCTCCTACATGATGCGACTATAAGACTTTGAAGTAAAGGGGAAAGAGCATCATGTCTACTAGTTGAAGAAAATCAGATATCTTCGTGGCACATCTAAGTTGGCTTTGTGGTTTGGAAGAGAGTAACCAAAGATTATTAGCTACTCTGATGCAGATATGGCCAGAGATTTGGATTCCAGGAAGTCAACTTCAAGGTATCTAATACTATTGGATGAGGAGCTGTTGCATGTTAGTCCAAGGCGCAAAAGTGCGTTACGCTTTCGGCAACTGAAGCTGGGCTAATTGCAACAATAGAAGGCGGTAAAGAGATGATGTGGATGAAGAGGATACTCGAAGAATGTGAGCAAAGTTAAGACAAATATTCCTTGCATTGTGGCAGTTTAAGTGCTATTAACCTAGAGAAGAACACCCATTTCACTCATGGTCGAAGAATATTGAAATTCCTTATCACTTGACAAGGAACGTGCTTGAGAAGATGTTACTGGAGAAGATTCACTTCGGGAAGAATCCATTTGATATGCTGATGAACTCACAACTAGAGCCAAGCATGAAGTTTGTAAAGCTGCATCTAGCTTGGGATCCATCTCATAAGAGTTTGTTGGGATCCTCTTTGAGGTATGGAAGAAGTCGAGGAGAAAGCTTCTTAAAAAAGGTCATCATCGAAGAAAGCTTCGTTTGAGTTATGATGAGTATTGAAATCTCGATCATGGGGTTTGATGAAGTACCCTTGGAAACATCGTCTGAGTCTAGGGATCAAGCTGAGGTTTGACAATCTCCAGTGAAAAGGGTTACAATTGAGTTTTTGAAGAAACTGAGGTTTCTGGAAAAGAAAACCCCTGGTGACTTAAAATAGAGTTTCTAAAGGAAGTTAGTTTATGAATGGAAATCAGTTTTGCAAAAGAAAATTGGTTTGTAGGAAGGAAATCGGCTTGGAGGGTGAGACCCAAAACCCCTTTTAAAACAAGTTTTTCAAGATTAGTGTTTAATTCATGGAGATGAATCTGAATTCCAAGAGTTGCTATTTTGTTTACTTAGAAGATATTTTCTCTAATTGAATTAAACGTGTGCTTCTAAAGATCATGGAATCTCATATGGTTATGGAAAGTGTCCGCGTAGACTTTCAAATTGTTGTGGAGTAGAAGTCACATCAACCCACAACAGAATTGTCAAAAGGAGTGCCTGTATGAGATAACAGTATGCGAGTGAATTTTAAGAAGAATAAATTGAAGACATTTACTCCTTTTTCAGGCTATAAAAGGGGCTATGGTTTGAGTTTGCTATGTGGTTAGTGTTGTTTATAGGAGACTCTTTCAAGGTGCAGTCAGAGATCTGTTGTAAAGAGCATTAGAAGATTTTCGTTGAGAGGTTAGGCGCAGTGGTGTTGATCTGAAGTAAGAGTGATCTAGTGTTCAAAGTTGTCCTCAGAGAAGGAGAGGAAGAACAAAGAGAGGTCTCTATTTCCATTTAAATAGTTTTAAGAGCAAGATACTTGTATTGTAATTTTTCGTTGAGTTACTAAAAATTACCATCCAAACCAATTTCTATGTAATCTAGTTGATAGGCTTGTGGCAACCATGGCCTATTTCACTTCCCATGTAAAATTTCTTTAGCTGCCTATGTTATAGTAAAAGATCCTTAGAAAAGTGTTATTCACAGTTTACTCTTTTGTGTTGTTTTGACAATGCAGATATTCATCTTAGACGAGATTTCAGTGCGTGAATAGGGTTTCACGATGTCTTCGATCTCTAGTGCATGCTTGATTCCTTGAACTTCCTCTATTATGTTATCTGATATTTTATTTGCAAGTAGATTACTGTTTTTTTTTGTCTAAATCGTGAATTTCTATTATGCTGTTTCTCTCCTTCCATTATGAATAGTTTGTGTAACTGTATTTAAAACATCTTATTCAGACTTTTAATTAGAGCACCTATTGGGTAAGTCTCTTGAGCTTGCTTCACATGATCTCATTGTGACTAGACCAGCACATGCATCTTTTTTCCTGACCATAACTCTCACGTAAAAACAATCTTTCTGTAATATTCCCTCTTAGGATTTGTGGATATTAAAAAAATTCTCTCTCCTTTATTCAACTTTCTAGACAATTGTCCCTTCTATAGCATGTTGATTTGGAGCCATGAAGAAAGCTGTTGAAGGGGGGAAAAGCTGAATTCCAGTCAGGACGTACTGGAGAGTTTATCACCTTGAGTTATTTGTTTTGTCTTTATGATCTCTCGTAAGATCAATTAAGAAGTTGAATTAATATGTTGGTTATAAGCCTTTTTTTTTTGCACACATGCAGTTTAGAATTATCAAGGATTTTATGATGAAAAAGTATTTATCTAGTGTACTTATAACTCAATTGTGATCTTTTAACCTTATTACTTAATCGAAGTTCTTACATATTCTGTCAATATATTATTTAATCTTGAACTTAATGTTTTATGTTTAATAAAGAAGACATTCTTCTCTGTTTTGAGAGGATCTAGACATCCTGAAGCTCAAGAAGTGCCATTGTTCCTTAGATGTTTGGCTTCATTATTGGAATAATTTTGGAGCTCTTGTTGCTGTCATTTGTTTGAAGGCTGCTGTTTGGTTTGGCTCTATGACATGCTCAATTGGATCTCTTGATACGTTTCTTGTAAAAAAAAAATAAGAAAAAGATCCTCTTGAAGAAAGTAAGTCATTTCCTCAGTGTGATTTGTATAATTGGAAGTGGGTGAGGCTTCTCGAACACTTTTTAGTACAAAAGATTTATGACTATGGTTCAATAGTTTTATCATGCCCAAAATTTTCAAGATACTGTAAAAATTTGTTAATGTTTAGACATATGAACCTGCAAAAAGATGAGAACGCAGTATGCTGGAAAATTTTGAAATGGATACATGTTAGGTTGACATACTTGAAAGTTCTTTCTCACACTCAACATTTTTTTGGATGAATTTTTGGCCTTCTTTCATGACAGTGATTTTCCATTTCGATAGCCTTCATCTCCATCTGATAATGTCCGTTTACCTGGCACTTTAAAAGCAACATCTAATGCTTGACCTGCTTGATTTGACGTTATTTACAGGTGTCTGAGTTATGGTGTGCGTTAAAGAAGCTGATAACGCACCTGTTTATATTTCAAGTGTGTTATAAATAAGCACTAATGAAATTGCAAAGAATTGGTAAAATAGAAATCAGCTTGCACTTAAGCACTGCAACTTTGCAGGCATAAATTGTAATATCTACGATCTTGTAAATTTTTGAATGTTGTAGTACCTCATGATCTTCTATTCTAAACAATCTGACAGTAGTCTGAAAAGTGTCGTTCTTATAGCTCTATGAGCTTTATTAAACAGATGTACGAGTACTTCCCTTCAACAGAAAAGGTCTAAAACTTGATTACAACAGTATGATTGTCTGGTAGCATAATTTTTTTTTTATTGTCTGGTAGCATTATTGATTTAAGATGATCTGAGAAATTATTGTCACCTCATTTAGTGGTTTACAGTGTAAAGTTTCTGTTATTGTTTGTTTCTTGCCCTTATCTATTTTTGTCTTTCTTTTTATTTTTATGCAGCTCTTCTCATGGAGGCAGGACATTTGGAATTAAAAACACTGAAGGAGTACAAACTGTATCCTGCTTTTGTGCCAAAGCTTGAATCTTTACTTCTTGACGTGTATGCCAGATTGTGTCCTACTGCTAGTGATTATGAGAAACGCAGACAATTGGTTCAATCGTACAACGTAATTGCAAAGAGTGTTTTTGGTAATAGATGTTCTAATCATTTGTAGCTTACTCTGCTGAATTTAATGCTCTTTGCTAAATTTTACCTGATAAAGTTGATATTGATGATTATTCATTTCATGGTTGACATGATTCTGTTCATTCATGGGAGCTTGATATTTGTTATTTTCTTGCTCAACATTGTCCGATTAATGCTTGATGATTTTGATTATAGTTGTTGAGTTCTGTGAATGGGTTTGCTATTCTAGAAATAGTTCAAATACAGGATAATAGATGGGATGTTTCCATCTCTACATTCCTGCTGATTGTGAACGTGCTCTTGCTGCAAATTTATGCTCCCCAGCCTCATATTATCCTAACTCTGGCCTTACGTGACTATATTGGTTAATATACTTTCTCATTCCTTAAGTTAAATCTTGCATGTTATGTTCTGAACATTTAGGATTTCTCCATTTTGATCTTATAAGTTATATAAAGTAGAAATAAGATGTTTAAACATCTTATGCCCAGATATTAATTGATTGCCCTTTAATAACTCGTCATTATTATTCCGTCATCTTCGTATATACCGTAATTTTAATCTTTGCTCTATATATTGAGCCCTGCTTCATATTTTTACTCCATGGTTTGAACTTTTTGAAGAATTTGATCATTTACAAATAGCAGGCACAATGGTCCTATTTTGAGGGAAAAATAGGGATAATTTCCTATATACCTCACTAAACTAGCTTACTTATACATTTCCCATTGATATATGGGAAATTATTGTTTGCATTCTGTAAAGTGAATATAAAATTATTGTGACACACCATGTTATCACTTGTGACTGAGATTAGCCTGTAGTTGAGTTTAGAGTAACCATGGATGTGTGTGAAGAAATCATAGCCATCCAGTTGATTTAAGATGATCAGAAGTTACATCCACACACTCGCCTGGATTTCTTTTCTCTCAATGAGCATATCCAGTGAGGCAAAGATGATCCAATGAGGTTGGAGTTTGGAGATGAAGGCACTGATGATAATGATATTTGGGGAGGGAGATCCATCCTTTCTCTCTCTTTCTTTGTGTTAATTGGCAAGGAAGGTGCGAGGCTAAGCCAATCTGGCAAAGGAGATTCAACTCTAGTGCACGCACACATACTCTCTCTCTCTCTCTCTCTCTCTCTCGACAAGAAGATCCGGTGAGTGAGGCATTAGAGATCGAGGTCCAGTCGCTTGTTGGAAATGCAATCCGCCAACATCGAAAGCAATGATGTGGAGGAAAATCTTCGAAACCCTAAATATAATGGCATAGTTAATAATTAAAGTGAAGCTATAAAGATATGCTTATACTTGAACTAGATTTTGATGGAAGCAAACTCGGGTGTGTAGATGTAATATTAAACTGGATTATGTTGTGCAAAAATAATTCATCTTGTATAAATGGAAAATATGTAAATAAGATAGTTTACTATGGCATATAGGTAATTATTCTGAAAATATAGTCTACTTTTCATTCTAGTTGGTACTCTGTTATGCATCCTTAACTAGTTCGACATAGCTTTATCCTTTCTTCCTAAGATTGGACTAAATAGTCAAGTTACTCGGTCATATTTTTTTCTAGATCAATAAAACCATATGAAGACATGCTATTTGCTCTACTCTTTATACCTATGAACTAATTATTGTAAATCTTGTAGTTGCTTTAATTTTGATTTTTATGGTTTGAAATAACCGCTTTCATGTTAATGTGGACCTTTTAAACATTTTTGAACTTTTGTGTATAATATTGAACTTGTATTGTGTGTAATATCCTCTTAACTTGTTTTTCCTTTTAAAGACATCGACCTGTTTTATCATTGTCTTATTCAATTATTCATGGAATAACTTAATAACTTTTGATGAACTTCTCTATCATCAATTTGTGAACTTTCTGTAATTATTTTCCTTTTGTTAGATGAAACGTTAATATGATGGGAAGTGTTAATTGTCTGACACCAAAATTAAAGTACTTGATTAACAGCCTTTTTAGTAATTATTGTAGAATAGAATTTAATCTTATACCAATTACCATCAATTACATTATAGTACCTGATTAATAGCTTTATTAGTAATTAATGTAGAGTAGAATTTAGGGGGCATTTGGTTCCAGCATTATTTTGATGATGTCTTGACATCTAGATGTTATCTTTTTAGTGATAATATTATAATATTTTACAAGATTATCTACACATCATCAAGCTAAACAGTTATTTTCTCTAGATAGCATAACATAACATCAAGATAACATTGAATCAAAGGCCCTCTTAATCCTATGCCATCTATCATCATTTACATTATATTGGATATGTTTTCTTACTGTTTAGTATGGTATGATATTCTGTTTTAGGTGAATATTTATATTACTATACTAATCTGCTTTACGCAACAAATCAATTATCTTGAGAAGAGAGATCAATATAATGTTAACAGAGTAAAATTCATCTAAAACACATATTATCAAATGATTGTGTTGGATAACTGCAACACTCTTAGCAGAGATTGAGTTTGACAATGTTCTCTTCTGCGTCCTCTCAGTTATTCTTAGGGATATTTACTTACATACCCTCAAAACTTAAATTTTACCTACATTTCACTCTTGTCATAAATTTAGAACTATGGGGTAGCATGTATTTGACAAGGGGTATAATATTCAAAGTTTTGTGTGGCATATTTGTAAATGCCCCTTATTCTTAATAGTTTATCTTCTACAATAAATAGTTTTTATATGTTACTAATCTCATCATGCTTTTATTTGTTATAATTGTAGAATAAAATCATGTATCTGTGCTATATGTGTAATTTTTTGCCGCAAACTATGTAGCATAAACACGACACAAGAACACGAAGACACGATATGGTGCGACACGATGACATGATTTTTCAAAATATATGACACACACGACATGACATGTCAAATACAATAATAATAAAATTAATAATTTATATATAAAAAAATACATGAAACATTGAATAAACTTGAATTTTCAAATATAGATAACTTGTGAGTAGCACAAAAATTTCATAGGATCAAGATGAGAACATGAGAAGAGATATCATCGGCATTGAAGAGATTTGAGATGTAGATTCAAAGTTCACTTTGTAAAATGAATGAAAGAATAAGAGAATGTAGTTTTGCTTATTAGGGCAATCATAACGAGGAAGATAATAAGAGGAGGTAAGAGCTCTCGCCTCTCGGTGTTGAGGATGAGATAAAGATAAAGGTGAATCTATATTTTCAAATTTTTTGCTATTGGTTTATTTTCGTGAGGCTCGAGGGTAGTGAGGGAGGAAGAAATTTGATTTAATTTGGGACTTAGAATTTTGACTTACATTAAGTAAAATTTTAATAATAATATAATGTAAGTTTTAGTTTTATTAGATAAAATTTTAAGAATTATAAAAAAATTTAAATATTAATAAAAATAATAAAAAGAGGTAGATGTGTCCATAGGTTTTAATCTTATGTTTAATATTATTAAAATTATTATATTAATAAATAGATATAACATTAATATTAAATGCATCCAATTCTCTAATATATGTCCTAAAAATTTCTTGTATCTTAGAAATATTTTGAAAGTATCTCAGAAGTGTTCTTGCATGTCTAAGAAGTGTTTTTTAGCTTTTTTAAATATTATTTTATTAGGATACGCCATATGATATGTCTGACATGATATCCTCGAGTGTCTGTGTGTTCCCCTGTATCCATGTGTCCGACACGGACATGACTTGATTTTTTGAAATGTTTATGTTTCATAGGCCACAAAGATCTCTTTTTAATAATTGTAACATCTTATTGTATTTATGTAGTTAACTTACATTCTGGATGTGGTTTTAGAGTATACATATAGAGATCAACCAACAATTTCATGAGATTTTATTTGAGGAGATATGTTTTAATTGAGAAACAAACCCCACAAAGAACTAATTACAATCACTAAAAGCCAATTTGATTGAAGGAAATCAATATTTAGCTTAAAGATAAAAGTTGTCTAAACTTTCAAATTATCAAAAGTAAGGAAATATAAGGAACTAGTTAGTTGCACGATGCACTATTGAATTTTCATAATTTTATAGAAAGTAGTATAGTGCATGTGTGGACTGATGGACTTACCGATCTTAATCTTCTACTGTACATGGGCAACTGTGTGGACTGATGGACTTACCAGTCTTAATCGTTACAAAGGGCGTTGCTACCACATCGAGGCCGTTGTTGGGGAGGAAAATCAATATATTGCTTATGTAGCTTATCCTTTAGACCTTTTTGAAGAAGGTTCTGTTACTAACATGTTTACTTCCATTGTGGGTAATGTATTTGGTTTCAAAGCTCTGCGAGCTCTACGTCTGGAAGATCTGCGAATTCCCCCTTCTTATTCCAAAACTTTTCAAGGTCCACCCCATGGCATCCAAGTTGAAAGAGATAAATTGAACAAGTATGGTCGTCCCCTATTGGGATGTACTATTAAACCAAAATTGGGTTTATCCGCAAAAAACTACGGTAGGGCGGTTTATGAATGTCTACGTGGTGGACTTGATTTTACTAAGGATGATGAAAACGTAAATTCACAACCATTTATGCATTGGCGAGATTGTTTCTTATTTTGTGCCGAAGCAAGCCGAAACAGGTGAAATCAAAGGACATTACTTGAATGCAACTGCGGGTACATGTGAAGAAATGATCAAAAGAGCGGTATTTGCCAGAGAATTGGGAGCTCCTATCGTAATGCATGACTACTTATTTTATTATTAAGAATTGTGTTAGATGTGAAATAAAGTTGATTCTTTTTAAAGTATGTGTACGATGTAAAATAAAATTAGTTTTTAAGGTTAAGATTTATATAGGATGTGGCATCTGGTGAAATAAAATTAATTTTTAAATTTTGAATTTATTTATAATATGAAATAAATATAAAATATTAATGAAAGTATTTTTGAAGAAGTTTGAGGTTTTTTGGGCCCCAACTAAAGAAGACTTAAATAAGCCTACATCACTTGAGAAAATTATCAATCCTAGTGAAGTCATCTATTATCATCTTCTGTTCTTAGATCAACATTGTTATTGGTCTATGCAATGCTCAAGATGGGTATCAAGGACATACTTTTCCATCAAGACCATCTTAAGCTCATTCCACTAATCAATCAAACTTATTTTGCGACTGATAGAGGCTCTCTATGCTGATAATATAAGGCCTAGCATGCGTGATATGCTTCATTATAGTACGTGTGACCTTTCTTTGATCATTCATGGGGGATGAATGTCTAAGCCATTTTGGTAAAATGTCCTACTTGATATTAAGTTAATTTGTTCCACTTGAGGTCTGTGTTTGTTGGAATGGGCTACTAGAGCATTGAAGTTTAATGCCCTACTAGAACTTAGGTTAGCTTGCTCCCACTTGAGGTATGTTGTTGAAAGCTTAAAATAAGATTTTGGAAACTTTGAGGAAAACAAAATAAATTAGAGTTTTAGGTATTTTCACTCTATACTCTAGTTGTTTCCTTCCACAGTAAATTAATCAATTGAATTCCATGGACCTAAAGAGCAATCTGTTTCTTCATCAGATACCAAGGTGTTTACAAACTCTGGATTTTATGAATAGAATACTGTTTTGCACCACAAACCTAAACAGACGAGATGGGACTAAACAAAACAATTAATAAATTAATAATAATAATAATAATAATAATAAAAGACCCTAACTTACCCAGTTTACTTGATCTAACAAGTTAGATTAATCTTGACTAAACTGAACTCATACTAGATTAATTGGATTGAAATAAATAGATGAACAAGCTAATCAATCACAACCTAGCCTAAACAGATCCAACAAATCATTTTGCATCAAACTTTCAAGGCTTTGTGGTACATCTAATTTGGGTCCTTGTTTGTTAATAGACTTTTATCAATACTTCTCTGTAAGTATCTGATAATAAAGCGTTTAATTTCAAGCTAATATTTGTAAAATAACTAATGACATGGTTTATTGCTATTACTAGAACATAGGTCAATTTTAAAATAATGATGGTATCCTAGATGATTGTTGAATAATTCAAGCTAGCTCTGATATTTAGATCGAGTTGTAATTGATAGCTGATATTGCTTTTTGAAAAAGTTTTCGATTGTTATGAGTGCTCATCAATCTTTTTAATGTTATTGTTCTTAGCTTTCATTGATCCATTTTTATGTACAAGTCACGATGTGCTTTCGTATGATAAAACATTTACTGATGGTGTCTTGCAACCATAACTTGTATTATTTGTCCACAATCCTAATAGTCAATTTTCAAATGCCTTTATCATATTTCCTCTATGATATTCTATTTTCATGTAGAGATGTTAATGCTACATTATGAATTATGTAACTTAAGCTTTTTATTTATATTTTAAGGTAATACTGGAGGTTTCCCAGTCATGAAAGCATTTGGCTCATTTATAATGGACATATTCACTGCTAAGAGTGACTTGGATTTATCTATTAATTTCAACGACGACACTTCATCTCATCTTTCCCGGCAGAATATAATTTCTACACTTCGGAGGTTTTCCAAAGTTTTGTTTAGAAGGCAAAGTAAGAACAAAATTGTTGCAAATTATTGTATGCTGGGTTTGAGTTTTAGTTTGACTACAAGATGGTATTTCGAAGGAATTATTTGTTGATACATGTTAAGTAAATTCATTTCCTTTATTTAAAATACTATTTTAATGTATTAATGTTTTTTTGAAATATTTGTCAGTTCTTCTATTATGGGTTTTTAATTTTTGTTTGTTATTTCAAAGTGTCAATGTTCATTTGTGCTTGGACTATACATTCATGGTCTTATTTCTGCTGCAATCCTAATTTTTTAGAATTGTATTATGGAATTGCTAGTGCAAAACTTGTTTGGAACTATTACTATTGTTTTTGGTGTATATCTGCTCCTTAAAATTCAGTTAGAGTTTGAAATCTTATACTCTTATTCTAGGTTATGTTAGCTCCAATTAGGTACTTCAGAATAAGAAACATTAGCATGTGTATAAGGATGTCAAATTGCACAGCATCATTAACAGCTCTTCTTCGTATTAAATGACAAAAAAAAGAAAAACAGCAACAACATCAAGAGTGATGACAGCAGCAAAATTTTAATCCCAACTATTCGGTATTGGCGACATGGATGTCTCTTCTCCATTCAGCGTTAAGTAGTGTCCTCCATGAGCATAAATAGTTCAAGATCACTTTTCTTAGAAGTTCAAGATTACTTTTCAATTTAAATTTAACACAAATCAATTAGCTTGTTGCAAATAGGATTCAATTGGTAAATAATATAACTACTATGACCTAAATGTAGATGTATTGATCTAATCAAAATATATGCATATTCTCCTCGCTCTGAGTCTCTGACTCATTGAATAGATAGTCAAACAAAAAGAATCAAAGTCCTATCATTTCCCGCAATACAAGATCGATTGAGGTAGAGAAAAAGTGTGATCGATGTCTAACGAAAGTAGCAAAATGTCTACTAAAATAAAAAAAGGCAATGATGTTTTTGGGGCTTGTAAGGCCCAAAAGGGTTAACTAAAATAGAAGACACGTGAACTTATAAATACTAGCTTTTTTCTGCCGCCATAACTCTGGCATGCGTAAAGTTTTCTAAGATCCCAATTGCGTGAACCTGGTTTATCACTCTCATTGTCAACCATTGAGTCTAAGTTTCAATTGTTTTATCATGTGGGTCAGATCGACTAATCCAATATTTTCTTTAATTAGAAATATTGGAAAGTATCAAATTTTTTTAAAAAAGAATAAAAATTGATGCGTCACATAGCATATTGGATACGAATCAATAAATATTGGTATCTGATATGAATACGATATGGATACGTTAGGTTTTATGAAGTATCGATGCTTGATAGGTGTAGTTGATCTGATGTTTTAGTATTCCCTTTTTTCTTTTTTTTTTCAAAAAGGTACTTTTTGGTTTTGTTTGGTTGTAGTGTATTTTAGGGATGCTTAAAGGTTTTTTTAGATAGAGAGAATAGATATTATATTAATGTTATGATGTGAAATAAAGCTATTTTTATTGACGATTGCATTGGATGTGAAATAAAATTGATTTGTTTTATTGAAGCATGTGTAGGATGTGAAATAAAAGTATTTTTTAATCTTGAAATCTGTATAAGATGTGAAATAAAGTTGATTTTTAATGTTTAAATTTGTGTATGATGTGAAATGAATATAAAATGTTTATGTAAGTATTTCTGGAGGAGTTTTAGGGGTTCTAAAACCCAATCAGATGAGACCTTAGAGTATTATTTGGTTGTTGGCAATTAAGGAATTAAGAATCTCATGCAAGAGTTGTATTTATGTAATCTTCTATCAAACTAAAGATTCTACTTACAAAAGAGAAATTGTGAAGCCTATTTATGTATAGGCACTCTATTATTGGAACTTCTCAATGAGTATCATGCATGCTTAAACTTTGATAGTATTTAGATGAAAACTTCTTATGGATAATTTCTTCTTTAAAAGTAAAGTATACACATATTAGTATAATTATCAATGAAAATGATCTAAAATCATGTCTTACCAATATTTTCGGTATTTGATGAATAAAATGAAGGGAAATGAACTCTTGGAACTTGATGAAAATAATTTTTCTTGGAGACTAATGTACTTTTATCAAGGTAAGTATTTTTCTTGATTGAGATTGCTAATGCATATTTTTTTGCTACTTCTGCAAGTAAGCATAGGATATATGTCTATTGCCTATAATAATGTCTTATGCCTATTTATCTTATTAAGTTTGGCTTGATGTTCCTTTTTTTTGAAAAAATGTTGGTTCAATCCATTCCTTTTTGTATAATATTCCACATTTCAATTTCTTACCAGCTGCTGCTCCTATTAATATTATTTGCTTATTTGTCATTTGAGATATATATGTATGCATACATACATGCATGCATACATATTTTGGTCTAATATATCCCGACAAAATATTGTTTTTTCATATACATCAATCGGCACTTTCTCATCAAATCATTTTGATAGTGTAGGGAAGGGCGATGTCTCTGATGTCTTGCTAGTTCTGAGTGCTAAGGTGCCTGTCCTCAAAGCTATTGACTGTAATACGGGAATTGAATGTGACATATCTGTTGAAAACAAAGATGGCATGTCAAGATCATTATTTTTCTCAGTTATTTGTTTCATTGACGAAAGGTTTCGCATTATGAGTTATCTGGTATGGCCTTGTTCATCCAAGCTTATTTATAATTTATATATGTGTGTGTATTACCTTTGTAATATGGGGTTCAAGCTGGGCTTTTCGTGCAGTCCTTGATGGCAAACTTAGGGCGCTAGAACAAAGATTTCTTGAGGACCTACATGTCGACAACCTTGAGTACAACCATTATGGATCAAGAGAAGTCTAGAAGAAAGAATTTATGTCAAATCCTTGAGACATAGTTTGCCAACCTAAAGCCAAGGCTTGAGAACATGAACTGACCAAAACTCGAGCAAAATGGCCTTCGACTCTAATCACACACTTCAGTCAAGAGAAAATCTCGATTGAGAGGAAAACAATCCTTGAGAGGTCTCAAAGTTTGTCGCCTTGCAACCGACACTTGTCCCAATGGCTTAAAAGAACACCTAATGGGTGTCTCGAGCTTACTTGAATGATTAGGAAATCAAGAGCTAGATGAACATCTAAAGTTAAAGTCACTTGTTGTGTATTGACATGTCGGAACACCTAATGGGTGTCTCAAGCTTACTCGAATGATTAGGAAATCAAGAGCTTGACAAACATCTAAAGTTTAAGTCACCTGTTGTGTATTGACATGTCGGAATGTCCACCTGTTCAACACGAAGAAGAGGTTTCCTGGAAAGTCGGATCTGTTAGATGGTTGATTAGAGAGGAGATTTATTGGCTCACAAGGAAGAGAGGTCAACTAGATGGTATTCATTGTGTCAGAGGGGGCTATCTATAAAGAACCATATATGAGATTTTCACCTCATACGATTCCTTATTTAGTTCTTTCAAAGTAATTGGATAAGTGTGCATCACATAGTTTAGACCCAAGTCATGACATTAGGTATCCCTTTGGAGGTTAAGTTAATGACTATGAGGATTGTGCCAAGCTTGTTGGAAGGCACTGCATCTTCCTCATCTAAAACCTACTCCAACTAGTGTCTTGCTCTCGATTATAGAAAAGAATAATCAACTGTGAAAGGAGATGGAATCTCTAGAACAAGTTCCTCAAAAGACTACGAAAGGTGGCGACTCAAGGACATGATATTTTGACCACAGCAAAATTACTAGTCACTTTTTTTTAGTTGATTCTAGAGAAGTTTAAAAATGACAATAAGGGCATGAGTCACGATAGTTGTCGACGTTGACATTGGAACTAAAGACCCACCTTGAGGTGGACCCAACACATCTCTGATAGCAATTCCTAAGGAGATAGAGGGGTCTTCATCGAGGATCGAAGTTCGTAGGGACCTTTCCACATCAAGAAAGTGGGTGGTGATGCCATCGTGGACTTTGGTAACTAGAAAAGCATGATCTTAGTTGAGCATTTACAATGGCTAGGATTAGAGACAACATACCTAGCGCCTTACAACCTCAATCAAATTTAAACAAGCACCCAATTGGTTATCAATTCCTTAACGCTAACTCCGCTTAGCCATTACTGGAGAGTACATCGACAAGGTGATTAGCGAAGTTGTGTCTTTTTATGCCTACAAGTGCTGTTTAGGAGTTCCTATCTATGGGACTGGGATAGGGAAGCAGACCTACTTGATTAACTTAGACAATAAACGTACCTACGAACATGAGTGATCGAGGAAGCTAATGTTCTCTTTTTCTTGTAATTTACATTCCAATGTAATTAAGAAAGAAGAAACCTGAAATGGCACTGATCGAGAGAACTCAAGGGAGGTTCCTTCAAAGTTCAAAAAAGGGACACTTGATTTGGGGATTAAAACTAGAGTATCTAGTGCAATCTTTGAGAGTGAACTTAATACACTAGGGCAAAGACTACTCAAGGGCCAACGCATTGATGGCGAAGCCTCATGTAACATCAACTAGGTTCAAGAGAAGTCTCAATGAAAGTAGAACCAACATCAAAGCCTTGAGATGAAGAGGACTGTCCCAACTGTATCTACCTAAGCAAAGGATTGAGAGCAAGGCACAACCACAACTTGGGCAAAAACTTGACTAGCACACTAAAAAGCTTGCTTGAGGCAAAATAAATTTCCCAGTGATCCCAATCTTTGTAGAGCGCCTTAAGGGTGACACTTCAATACAAAGGCTTGATCATGTACTTATCAAGTGGACTTGAGCTTCATCAAGTGCTCGAAAACACATGTACGCGCCAAAGCTGATGGAAGACTTCAAGGACCCAATGCTCCCTATTCATTGTGTTTGATCAAGCTTGAGACCCAACAAAATGTCAACCCAATAAGCCCTATAAATTTGGGAGAGCCATTTGAACAAAACGAGTGAACAATTGTGAATTCAATGTTATTCAAGAAGTTTTCCGCAATTGTCCACTCCACTTCTTGCCCATTCTTTATCACTTTTCACATCTCTGTTGAGGCCATCCAAAAACTGACGGGAGGGAATCCGATGTCCTGAAACCTTTATGCATTTGGCCAGTTCCTTCTCCCATGATGGGGGAGAAGGGATCCCAAAACCTCGTCTGGATTATATTGATGCTATTGTTCTATTTTAACCAGTATTTGCCTAGACGTTTCATAGTTGTATCTGACTGATCGTAAGAAATCCATTTTGTAATAATGATGTACTGATGTTTTCATGTGACCAATCAATATGAATATTTCTCTGCTAGATCAATACGAGCAGTAATGCATTGGTTAGCAACATTGTTCTGTATGCAATTTGTTTTGTTATTTAATTTACTTTTTTTGGTTGTAGATGAAGGCCTGGGCAAAAGCAAATAACATCAATAGCTCAAAAGATCGAACAATGAATTCATTATCTGTAATTACACTTGTTGCATTTCATTTGCAGGTATACGTATTGTACGGTTTGGTTTCCCTTTTAAAAGTAGACATTTTTTTGCACCTGTCTAACCTCTTTCTGTTTGTGAAGCTATATGTGTTGGAAAAGTGAATTCATATGCATCCTTTGTAGGCATCTTGCCCATGCTAAGAAACATGACTAATGCCTTCTCTTTGTGCCATATAGTGTTCATACAAGTTATATTTTAATATTACTTACTGTTTCTTGCTTATCATTGTAATTCATATACTTCTTTTGATTGTACTGGATACTGCTAATGTGTTGTTTATAATGTTCTGCCGGTGCATAAATGTTCCTTTGGGTTTGTTGTTGAACGTATTCCAATAAAATTTACATAAATATGCTGTACTGTGTTTTTGAAGTTTGCAGTTATCAGAATCCATGTCAAATCTCTAGCATTTATGATGGTTCTGTACAAAATATATTTGCAAAATGGCTAGGTTAACATGTCAAATGAATTATCAGCCCTAATGAACTGATTTTCCTTGATCATATTTGGAAGTATCATGCTTGTTTAGTGAGCTGTTGACTGACTTGTTGTGGAACGTATTCCAATAAAATTTACATAAATATGCTGTACTGTGTTTTTGAAGTTTGCAGTTATCAGAATCCATGTCATAAATCTCTAGCATTTATTATGGATCTGTACAAATATATTTGCAAAATGACTAGGTTGACATGTCAAATGAATTATCAGCCCTAATGAACTGATTTTCCTGGATCATATTTGGAAGTATCATGCTTGTTTAGTGAGTGTTGACTAACTTGGTAGTTGGTAGTTGTGCAGCTGTGGTAATTTTCTGTCATTCTTTGAACTTGTCTATGACAGTATGAGCACTAGAACTGGCACATTGCAAACCACACTAGTTTATTTGTTACAGTTTATTATTCTAGAGTTTGATGGCATAAAGAATATATAGCTTCACTACTGCTCTTTCTACGTGGCAATGTTGCTCATCTATAGAGTCTGAAATGTGTTTGTGGTTCTATTCGATGATCTGTAGATATGTAATTAATTCTTAAATACTCTTATTATGCAGAGCAGACCAGAGATCCTCCCATATTGCCCCCATTTTCTGCTTTATTGAGAGGTAATTGATAGTATAGTGATGCCTTTCTATTTTCTGTCTTTACTTCTGTATATATATATATATATATATATATATGTATATTTATTTATTTATTCATTAGCACTTGTGCATTTGTACAGTGTATTGTTACTTTCATTTTTTGCGTCCAAGAACTCCTATATTCTTGCATCCTCCATTTGTAGGTGTTTTTTTATTTTTTCAGATCTATCCTTTTTTTTACTAAATTTATGAAATGACCTTGGAAGTTTGGACTAGCTTAAATCTAGAAATTTCAGATGATATCATTAAGGTATCAAAATTGTTTGGGTTATGATCTTGCACATGAAATTGACTTATCTGCGTTTACGGAGAGCTTTGCTTTAAATGCAGTTGAATGGCGAAGTTAAACCTATGTGGCCAACCCCATCATGCTTGGCTATGAGATGATGAGTTATGAGATACCAAAATTGAATCTGGAATTCTCTCTTCCCTGATCATTAACTAGGTGCACTTTTCTTGAGCTTTATTGGTTGATTTTGCATGGATTGTTTCAAACCTAGGAGCAGGTTATGGTAGATGCCAAAATAAAGTTTGTCACCTTTTATTAGATTGAGTAGGGTAAGACAGTGCATGTATTGTAGGTTTGGTATTCCTAAAAAAAAAGGAGTTTATGAAACAAGGTGAGATGCAGTTCCATTATTCAGGAATTTCAAAGGTTTCAATTTTATTATTATTAATAATAAGAATATTGAGGAGAATATTTGTCACAGAAACATATTAGGATGGCCGAAATGAGGAGTTCAACATGTGTTTTATGCGACCGAAATATGTCTATTAGTCTAGATGAAAGGCTTAAGGAGTGATCTTACTTAGATCTAAATAAGGATTTGTTAATTGATAGAATGCAATGAAAATAAAGAATTCATATAGTTGACTCCACCTAATGGGATTAAGGCTTGGTTGTTGTTGTTGTAGTCTAGATGAAAGGTTTTATAAGTTGTTACTCATTTAGATTTGTCATACGATGGTGAATGCTGGATGCCTAAGAAGCAAAATAGTTACAAGGTTAGTGTAATTGACATGTTGTGAGGATGGATGAGCATTGATACTAGAGTGGATTGCATTACAAATGATTGTATCAAACAGACGATGAGTGTGTAACCTATAGAGAGGATAAAGGGGAGAGACTTTTTAAGGTAGTTTGGCTAGGTCGTCACACGGAAGCCCTTGTATTTATGTATGGGGGAATCGAAAGGGCCTGTTTAGCATTGATATCACTTTGGTATACTATGAAAGTTTTAGACTTGACTTGAGATATGTGTATGATCAGAATTTAGGTTAATTCTTTATGTTGAAAATTGTGTAGGATGTGAAATAAAGTTAATTGTTATATTGAATATGTTGGAGAATGTAATATAAAGTAGAATTTTTATATTAAAATTTGTGTAGGATGTGATAAAAATTTATTTATTATTATTGACCTTTTTTAATGAAGTACTCTTTTTAGCTTAGGAAATGCCCATGCCCAAAATGGTATAGGGAACAAACGAGCAAGCTTGCTTGGCATTAAGATCATTTTGGTGCCTTCATTTTAAGTTTATCTACAATGGAAAATAAAGATAATTATATAAAAAGTTATGTAGGATGTGAAATAAAATTTAATAATTGTATTGAGAATAATACAAGATGTGAACTAAAATAGATTTTTTATAAAAAAATCTGTAAAATGTCATAAAAAATAATTTATATTATTTGTTGTTATTATTTTAATATGGTGACCATTTTGGTGTTAGTCATGATCAAAATGTTGCGAGGACCGAAGACGCTAAATCCAATATTGAAAAGTAGTTAAGGAAGACCAAAAATGACTTGCAGTGTGGTCGCTAAATATGAGCTTGAATTATTTCACAGAGTGCTTCGTAGTTGTAAGCCCATGTAACTATTTGAATGAAGACATGAAACCCGTGTAGCTATCTCGAATTAGTCTGAAATCATGGTTTGATCACTAATTGACCTAGTTAATTGGGATAGCCTGATTAGACTTAGACTTCTTTTTTTTATATTAGATTAACCCCCAAGTTGGTTTGAATGCGTGTGTAAGGGAAAAATTTTAGAATGATTTAGAAAAGTTGATATAAGGAATATCTCAGAAGGAGAGAATATTTAGCGGGGAGATTTAAACAGACATGTTGGAAACATTGTTAAAGAATTTAATAGTATTCACAATGGGTATAATTTTGAGGAGACTAATAAGATAATAAAATTATTTTAGAGTTTGTCTTAGCTTATAATTTTTTGATTGCTAATACTTTATTTAAAAATAAAGATGTGCATATTATCACTTATAAGAATGAGTTTTCAAGAATACAGATTGATTATTTTCTTATTAGAAAATAGGATTGCTTGGACTGTAAAAATTGTAAGATCATTCTAAGTGAATGACTACTTAATATCGATTAATGGTTTTAGATTTTAAAATAAAGAGCTGGAGAAGGAATAGTAAATCAAAATAATACTTTCGGACTCGATGGTAGAATCTAAAAAATGAGAATAGAAATATCTTTAAAAAAAGTATTTAGATTATGAGCAGTTGGATATTGAAGGAGAAGCTGATTTTATGTGATTGAGAATTACTAACTACATCCGCAAAGTTGTAAAAAATATGTTGGGAGAATTTAATTGAATAGGTCCAAATAATAAAGAAGCTTGGTGGTGGGAAGAAGAAATACAAGAAAAAATTAAAGAAAATAAAGTTTATTACAAAGACTGATTTAAGTGTAAAAGCAAAGAGAGTTTAGAAAAATACAAAATTGCTTAATGAGAATCGAAGAGAGCTGTTAGTAATGCAAGAAAGGCAATTTTTGATGATTTTTATAGAAAAGTAGACACTAAAGAAAGAGAAGATATATATACAAGCTTGTTAAAGTATGAGATAAGAAATTAAATATTTTACTAAAGTAAAATATATAAAAGATGTGCATAAAGCATTTTTTAAAGATGACATTCAACATAAATAAATGAGCTACTTTAAAAGATTTTTTGAATGATGATTTCGATAATATGATCAATCTTACTTATTTTAGCATCAAAAAAGAAGATAGAATTTATTTATATCTAGCATATAAGTAAAGCTAAAATTAAGGAGGCTTTAAAGAAGATAAAGTATAAAAAAATTGTTGGACTAGATGACATTCTAATAGATGTTTGGAAATATATGAGAGAAAATTTATTGGCTTACTAGGTTGTTTAATGTGATTTTAAAGACTAAAAGGATATCAAATGAATGAAAAAAAGTACATTGGTATCTATTTATAATTCGATCACCCTCTCTCAATATTTTAAAGTATGACTCATTAATTTAATTCCTTTATAATTGGCACAATTTTGTACATCGTCTTTATTTTTATAAATAGGTATTAATATACTCTTTCTTCATTCATTTGGCATCTTTTTAGTTTTCAAAATTATATTAAACAATCTAGTGAGTCAAAAAACTCCTTCATCTTCTAAGCACTTCCAAACATCTATTGGGATGTTATTTGGTCCTATTTTTTTATGCTTCATCTTCTTTAAAGCTTTCCAGACTTCAGCTTTACTAATACGTTGGATGTAAGAGTAATTTTTTTTTAGGGTGCTGAATTTTGTAAGATTAATTGAATTTTCACAACCTTCATTGAAAAGCTGTTGAAAGTAACTCATCAATCTATTTTTGATATCTTCTTCCATGAAAAGTACTCTTTGATCTTCATTTTTAATACATTTTACTTCAATTAAATCTTTAATTTTTCTATCTCTTGTCTTGGCAATCCTATATAATTGTCCTTTTTCTTTGTTAGTGTCTAGCTTCTTATATAGATCTTCAAGAGCTATATTTTTTGCATTGCTTACTGCTTCCTTAGATTCTCGTCAAACCACTTTATATTTTTCCCACTTATCCTTATTTTTGTTTTTAAACTACTCTCTATAACAAATCTTCTTCTCCTAAATTTTTTCTTGTACATCATCTTTCCACCACCAATATACATTTGTTCTCATTCTTTAGATTCCACCATCGAGTCCGAGGATAAGATTTTAACTTATTATTTTTTCTCCAATACTTTATCTCGAAATTTAAAACCATTAATCGATTTTGGGTAGTCAAACATTCACTTGGAATGACTTTACAATCTTTACAATCCAAGCGATCTCATTTTCTTTTAAGAAAATAATTAATCTGAGTTCTTGAAGTTTCATTCTTGTACGTGATAACATGCTCCTCTCTCTTCTTGAATAATGTATTAGCAATTATAAGATTATATGCTGAAGAAAACTCTAAAATAGTTTTACCCTGTTCATTTATCTCTCCAAAACTATATTTACCATGAATACTATTAAATTCCTCAGCAACACTTCCAACATGTTCATTTAAATTTTCTCCAGTAAATAATCTTTCCTCCTGAGGTATCTCTTGTATTAATTCTTCCAAATTATTCCAAAATTTTTCCTTTATGCTCGCATCCAAACCTATTTGGGGAGAATATACACTTACAATGTTAATCATTTCATCATTTCATCATTTCATTGATTATAATTTTTAAAGCCATAATTCTATCATAATTTTTCTTAACTTTCAGTATGTGATCCTTCAAGCTCTTATCCAGGATTATATTCATTCCATTCTTATTTTTTTTTCTTACCAGAGTACTAAAGTTTAAAACTTAAGCCATCAATTTCTTTAGCTTTTTCTCCAACCCATTTTGTTTCCTGTAGGCACAAAATATTAATCTTTCTATGAATCATAATATCCACCAGTTCCATTAGCTTGCCCGTCATGCTTTCTATATTCTAAGTTCCTAATCTAATCCTATTGACTTGAGTTCTAGTATAATGGACTAGCTTCTTTACCCGCATCCGTCCATGATGTGGGGACCCTTGCTCACTTTTCACTACACCCAGGCGGCTCTTGCCCATTTTTCACTGTATTCAGGCAATACAGCGCGTCTTCCAGGGAATGCCTTAGCTTTAGCGCAATTTTCTAAAGAATTCATATCATGATTGATTCGACATGTTTTACGCTGGCTAACGACTGCCTAACGCAACCCTCGCGTTTCTCATTCGGGACTTGGGACCCGGCAACGGCGCGTTTAATGATTTAGATAATAGGTAATCTGTTTTCAACATGTCTACATGCTCCTCTCTCTTGAAGTTCCATTCTTGATTTCCACTACGTGATCCTTCAAGCTCTTATCCAGGATTATACTCATTCCATTCTTATTTTTATTCTTACCAGAGTACCGAAGTTTAAACCTAAGCCATCAATTTCTTTAGCTTTTTCTCCAACCCATTTTGTTTCCTGCAGGCACAAAATATTAATTTTTCTATGAATCATAATATCCACCAGTTCCATTAGCTTGCCCGTCAGGCTGACTATATTCTAAGTTCCTAATCTAATCCTATTGACTTGAGTTCTAGTATGATGGAGTAGCTTCTTTACCCGCATCCATCCATGATGTGGGGGCCCTTGCTCACTTTACACTACATTTGGGCGCCGATGCAGCGGCCTTTGCCCATTTTTAACTGTATTCAGGTAATACAGCGCGTCGCTTCGAGGGAACGCCCTAGCTTTAGCGCAATTTTCTAAAGAATTCATATCATGATTGATTCGACAAGTTTTACGCTGGCTATCGACTGCCTAACGCAACCCTCCGCATTTCTCATCCGGGACTTGGAATCCGGCAACGACGTGTTAAGGTATCACAGAATCAGTTAAATTTTATATGACAGATTTACTATAGAAAGTTATTCATTGATTGAGAGGTTTGATGAAGATGTTTAGAGAGAAAATGGAAGATCTGTATTTGGTTTTTATTGATTTATAAAACGTTTATGATAAAGTTTCAAGAAAAGTGCTTTGGAGAGTTTTATAGAAGAAATGAGTTTGCGCTGCTTACATTCAAGTTATTCAGAATATGTATGATGAGGCTATTACATATGGGGGGTTTGACTAAATTTTTTTTATTTCAGCTGGATTATATTAAAGTTTAGCTTTAAGTTCATATTTCTTTGCATTGATTATGAAGATTTTGATTGGACACATTCAAGAAGAAGTACTTAAGTGTTTGCTTTTTACAGATGATATTCTACTCATTGATAAGACTAGAGAAGGTGCCAAGGCGAAACTCGAGTTATGGAAAAATACATTAGAATTTAATGGTTTTCGTCTTAGCAGATCAAAAATTAAAATGTGAAGTGTAATGTTAGTCATGAAATACGCACTTGTAGTGGGAAAATAACAATTGATGATCAAGTCATTGAGAAAAGTGAACAATTTAGATATCTTTTATCAATCATAGAAAATAACAGTGGAATAGATGGTGGTGTTATTAGCGAAATCCAAGTAGAATGGATAAAGTGTACATCTAGCGTATTATGTGATAGAAAAATTTCACTTAGATTTAAAGATAAATTTTATATAATAGTTGTTAAGGTAACAATGTTATATAGTACTGAATGCTAGCGTATAAAGCAGAAACACACAAATGAGTATTGTAGAAATGAGGATGCTATCATGGATGAGCAGGTACACGTGAAAGGACAAGATGAAAAATGCATATATTCGTGAGAAGTTTGATCAATTGAAGATAAGCTCAGAAAGAGTCGATTTAGATGGTTTGGACATTAAAGTCGTAGGTCGATAAAAAATTCAGTATGAAAAGTTGGATTATTGATCTTGCCTATGTAAAAAGAGGAAGAGGAAGGCCGAAGAAAAGATAGTCAGAAACTATAAAGAATGATTTTGCATATTTTGAGTTAAATAAAAATTTATTATTTAATTGAGTGTAATGAAAACAAGAGATTTATGTAGCCAACCCTACTTAGTGGGATAAAGACTTGGTTTGTTATTGTTTGTTAATATCAGACTAGTCTTAGGCTTAGTAGCATGATTTAGTGCTATAGTTGAGCTTGACTTGATACACCACACCTGCTTGAATCTTGTCTCGAGATTCAGTTATTCCTTAGCCCTATTTGAATCTTTTCTAAGATTTAGGCTTGCTCAGGTACTGTTGCTGGAATCCAAATTTCAATTATTTCTTACCCCTACTTGAATATTTGTTGAGATTCAGCTGGCTTGCTCATTTCCGTTTTGCTTGAATCCCAAATCCAGCTCCCTTGTATGTGGGCCTCAAATGAACAGAATCGGTTAATGTATTATTTTGCATGGGATGAAAATATCTAATTGGTGGTTTATGTATATATATTTTCATTTCTAATTGCATTTGTTCATGCATGAACTCTCTCATGCTTGTTATAGCTCAATTACGTCCATTTTTTTAAAAAAAATATTGGTAGTGCTTTTATAGTCTTACTAATATTTTGTCCATGCAGAAATTGCACAGAATTTTTTTCACATTTTTTAAAAATAAATACATTTATTACAAAATTTAAATAAAAAATATAAATTATATATTTAATTTTTTATTTTTAAAAGTACATATCATTTTTTTATATCTAAATATTTTATGATAAAAATTTGAAAATATTAAAATATTAATTGACACTAAGATGGCATTTAGTTGGACGTTAACTTGAAATTATGTTATGTTATTTAGTTATTATGACATCTAGATATCACATTTTAAATTATGATTCTATAATTTTTTTAAAAATTATCTAAAAATATCATCAAAATAAATAATTATTTTTTCTAAATAATATGATATAGCATAAAAATAATATTGAACTAAATGCCCTTCTTAATCATAATAAATAAATTTATGATTTTAAATATAAGTATTTAGGATTAAAAACATTTAATTAACTTTAATTTTACTCGAGTTATAATCAAAAATTTTATTCATAGTCAGAACGCAATGCAAGTAAATTGAGGTAAATTCTAAATATTTAGATTTTAAATTTGATTTTGAATTTTAAATGTTTGATGTATCAATAAAAATAAAATGAAAGTTTAAAAATTAATAAAATATGATTAATTTTTAAATTGAACAATTATTATGAATCTTATTATTAAATAATAATAGTTATTATTAAGTAAAAATTAAATAGGGTGTAACTTGAATTTATTATTTATATGTTGAACTTTTATTTTAATAATAAAGTTGATTTATTTATTTATCATGTTATTTGTGTTTTCATATATGTATAATATATATTCATATATTATCTAATAAATAATGAAGATAAATATAATTAACTTTATTAAACTTCAAAATTAATTTTAAATTTAAAATTTAATCATTTGAATAAATGAAATTCGCTTCGCAATTAAAAATTTTAATTTATAATTAATTGGTTAAACTTGACTTTAAGCGTCTGTTTGTTTGTAAGGTTAAATTTAACAAGGTTAAAATTAAACTTAGATAAAAATATTTTTTTATTAAAAGTTGTGAATGATGTGAAATAAACTTAGTTATTATATTGAGATATGTGAGAGATGTGATATAAAGTTAATTATTATGTTGGAATATATGAGGGATGTGATATAAGTTAGTTATTAGTTTAATAATGTGTGTAGGATGTGAAATAAAGTTAATTTTTAATATTAAATTTTATGTATAATGTGATATGCCTAGTTAAAATTAAATCAGGTTAATTTTCAACGGCCAAACGAACGGGGCCTAAAATTTTAATTTTAAATTAAAAATATTTTTTCAAATTATATAATAAAGGATTTGAATATTATTTTATTTAAAAATTTATAAAATTAAAATTGTGCATTATCATCTAAATTTTAATTTACTCTGAACTCACTCGTATTTTACTTGGTTTAAATTTAATTTAATTTTTTTAATTTAAAATAAATTTACCCATAATTAAATTGATTTAATTAAAATATATATTTACCTTTTGCATTTATTAATATAAATAAATTAAAATGTAACGTGATTATATATACAGCAACAACAACAAAAATCAAGCCTTAATTCCACTAGGTGGGGCCGTAATGTGATTATATATAAATAAATAAATTTATTTTATTATATAAATTAAGTTATTATATTTTAATATTTTAGAGAGAGAGGAGAGTGAGGGAGGCTAGCTTGCGGCAAGAGAAAGTGGAGATAGAGTAGAGAGGCTGGGGCCTAGGAGGCGGCAGGAGAGAGAAAGCCGGGGCAGGTAGTAAGAGGGGGAGAGGAGAGAGAAGAGAGCACTTTAGATGTGATTGTGGAAATTAAAAGAGAACTTTTGGGACTTCAAAAGTTCAATAGCCTGGTACCAACTTTAATTATATAGTATAGATGGATATGAAAATATTGCTGTGCTTGGTAGTAATCGTTATATAAATTGACGCGATAATTATCGCATAACCATTTTAGTATCTTCATATGTTAAGGTTCATATAATCATAGGACTCGCAAATATTTGTGATTATTTCAGTGAAGATTTAATACTTCATTATCCATAAATGCATCTAGATTCTAGATTTTATGCCACTGTAGTATCTATTGCTTTATTGATGTTTTTTCCCTTCTATAGGTGGTACAGACATTTCAAACATAAATAAGGTTGTCACTGAGTTCAAGAACTTTGGAGCTAGAAACAAGGAATCTATAGCCGAACTATTTGTTACTCTTCTGGCTAAGGTAAAAATTACTTGTAAATTTTGTGGCACTTCAAGTGAATCTAACTAAACAAAGAAAGAAAGAGAAAGGAATTGATTTAAGGGAAACAATTTTTGAAGCATCAATACATCCTCTTGATGTAAACCCTCTACTTTTGCATGTTGTTATATGAGAGAAGCCTTGTCACTCCACAATGCTTTGCCATGAAAAGCAGCTGTCATTTCCTCTATTTATTTAATGCTTTTGATTTTGGCAGTTATCATCAACTGAAAGCCTGTGGGAGCAAGGTCTATGTATAAGTACATTTGAAGGATCCTGGATTGCTAAGACATGGAATTCAAAAATCGGCATTATGAGCGTAAAACATCGATACTCATTACTTCCTGTTACCATATCTGTTTCAGCTGGAGTCTAACTTACTAATTTTTGTACAGATCGAGGACTTTCTCGATAGATCTCAAAATTTTGCCAGATCCGTTGGGAAATCTGAGATGCTCAAGATCTATGATTGCATTAAGGAGTCTCTGAAGCATTTGTCATGTTCAATGCGGGGGGAAGATGAAATATCCCAGCTAAGGTCTTCCCTGTTTGGACCCATTTCTCATTCCACTCTAGGCATAAAGATGAACAGCAAAGATGGTATGAATCTGAAGCCGGAACTTCCTGGTAATGAATCTGTTTCAGCCAGCAGCTCAGCAGCATGTCTCAAGCGAAAGCTTCCATGTAGTGAATCAGTTCAGCCTCCCATTGCCACCATGAAGCCAAAGAAGGCAAAGAATGTTAAGGCTGCTACAGATTCGGACCGCGGTTTTCATGAGAAAGAACCTAATAAATCAGCCAGGCCTCCCATTCACACTGTTAAACCAAAGATGGCAACGAATTTTAAATCTTCTAATGCTTGGTGCCCTGGATTTCATGAGATGGAACGCAGCACTTACTCGCGTAATCCTTCAACAGTCTATCCAATTCTATCCTATTTTTCATCACAAATTGTCAATGGAGTGGAAAATTCATTTATCCCTGCTCGTCTATCTCAACCAGTTGCTGCTAGTTATTATCATGGATCACATCACCAGCTGCAGCAACTCTCCTACACAGACCAGGCGTTCTTTCCATTGCGGTACCAACATGTGGCTCCTCATGCTGGGCCATATCCCTTCAGTTCCCAGTATGCTCCAAATCCTGCTCATCCTTCCATTTTTTATGGCAGACAGAGAAACATGTTGCCTGGGTCCTCTACCATTGATGTTGAAAGCACTCAGCGATTTGTTGTTCCACCCAGATCGTATGGGGCTCATCTTTAATTACTTCTTTTCAGCCATTTGGTTAGATGTCAGTATGTTGAAGTTATTTTTCTGAAACTTGTTTGCATCTGAAACTCAGGGGCAACATGCTGGTCATGAAAAAGTATGTTAAATTCCTGAATGATGCTCAATCTTGTATACTGTGTGATTTATGATTATTTTGGTGCTCAAGCTTCGTTTTCTGGTATTGTTGATGCATTAGATCATGGTCTCTTGTGGTAAATTTCATCTTTTATTCTCTTGGCTATCTTGTAATTTTTGTTTATGCATGTAGGTGGAGTGTCCTTGTGGTGCTGATTATATGGTGTGTACTTAAAACAATAAATTGCATCTGGAGTGTTATATGATTTGAAGAATTTTACTAAAACTTAAAAATAAATTTTATAAAACAATAGTAAGATCAGTGATGCATAGTGCTAAATGTTGGACTCTAAAAAGAAAATATATAAATAAAATAAATATTATAAAAATAAGAATATTAAAGTCGATGAGTGAGTATATATAAAAATAGAATGAAAAGTGAGTATATCTATGAGAACATTAGAGTAACATCAATTGAGAATAAATTCAAAATGAATAAATTTAGATGATTTATATATGTAATTGTAGGTTGATTGAAGCTTTAATAAGAAAAATTGGGTTATTGGATTTTGTTTATATAAAAAGAGAGAAAAATATAATAAGAAAGTATAGAGAATGATTTTAAATATTTAAGTTTCTGTTTGTTTGGAAGTTAAAAATTAACCTGATTTAATTTTAAATAGGCATATTACATCACATATAAAATTTAATATTAAAGCTATACATATTATCAAAATAATAATTAACTGATATCACATTTTTCGTATATCTTAATATAATAATTAATTTTATATTACATTTTTTGCATATTCCAACATAATCATTAATTTTATTTCACATCATTCACAATTTTCAATAAAAAATATATCTATTCAAGTTTAATTTTAAATTTGTTAAATTAAATCTCACAAAAACACTCTTAGCGCTAAATGGAGATTTGTTAATTGATAAAATATAATAAAAATTAAGGGTTCATATAGCTGATCGGTCGCTTCTCCCTCTCTCCTCCCGATCGGCGAGCACGGGCGACGTCGTGCGCTACCGACGGGTCCAACGGCCGTGCGGCGTGTACGACACACCGGCGGTCGACTAGTAATCCTCTTTATTCACATTTTCTCTTAGCTTTTCGATTTTACAGTAGCCTGAAGTTTTCCGAAATCTGAACCTTCACTGGCTGTGTTTTTGCTGCACAATAGAAGCGAGATTGTGTAGCTAACAATTTCATTTCTTAAAGCCTGTTTTTTTCTTGAATATTTTTGATAAGTTTGTTTTTGCTTAACCATTATACTTTCTCTTTTTCTTTTACCCCAAGATTATAGAATTTAATCTTGGACTTCTACGAGTTTTACTCTTGGCAAGTTGCTATATGTATAGAGCTCTTCACTGTAATTTACTCTTTGTGCTTAAGTTGTAATTGAGCCAGCAAGGCTAGCAAAATCTTGTACTTTTTTTATTTTCTCCTGAGTTTAGTTTGTAGGTTTGCTCGGCTTTGGTTCCTGCAAATAGCCGTGGTGTGTAGGTTTTCTTGGCTTTGGTTCCTATAAAAAGCCATTTGGATTGTATTGGGTTTTTTCGGTTTTGGTTCCCAAAAAAGCCAGGGAGATTTAGTGGAAATTCCCATTTGAGGAGCGTGGGGAGTGGACTAGGCGGGAAGCCGAACCACTATAAATTCGTTGTGTTCTTTTCTCATTTGCTCCCAAACTCTCTTGAACCAATTTGATATAACATATTTAAACTCAAATATTTTAAAGTTATAGGAAACCTGTAATATTTTCACTCAAACTAGATATATGATTAGTAAACTCTAAATTGGTTATTTCTGGTTTCTTTTGGATTCATTTCTGTACTGATATGCGAACCTTGGTCAATTCTCAAAATCGACACACGATCTTCACCGCAACAATTAACAGAAGTCCTCTGGTGCAAGGTTCTTTGTTCGGACGTTTCATGTCCTGGAATTATTATGCTGTTCATTTTTCGTACTCCGTTACCATCAATGATAATTCGTACTAAGGTACTCATATTATTTGAAGGCATGACTAGCTTACCATCTATTACTCAAGCATCGTGTAACAGGTATGGTTTTAACCTCAAAACTCCAATCATCGAAGCTGAGGCTACATCGCCTCGTGCACGATGGTTTATTATGTTCACAATTCATATACAGAGGTCTCCAATCCTAGTTACGCCTAAGGCAGGAGGGGTCTCCTACAAACATTTAGAACGCTTTCATAAGCCCACCTGTCTAGGGAGAGCCAAAAGGCCTACTCGTAACTTTAGGGCAGTCCCTGCTATCTCCTCACGATACAGGTCCCCCCTAAGCAGAGTGCCTTTGCCTCCCACTAGGATCTGTCGCTCTAATGGAGGTCAGCCCATGCCTCAAGTACGATTATCGTTCATGATGTTTTAGACGATCTAAGTCCTTTTAGCATCTGGTCAGATAACCCCTCCTAGGCGGGATCTCCTCTATTATCGTTACTTCTTTCCTGTATAGGTTTATAAAAAAGTGCGACTTCAAAGCTCCAAATGCTTTTTCTACTCAATTAGCACATGCCTCAAGTACAAGCATCGTTCACGATGTTTTAAGCGACCTAAGTCCTTTTGGCAGCAAGTGTGCAAAGAAGTGATCTCAAACTTAACCTAGAGAAATGCTCTATATGATCCAATTTATTTGTTGTGAATTCATTATGGAGGATGTTCTTATGAATTGGCTTTCAGAAGCAGATCATTTCTAATCTCATGCAAGGTACCTATTCATTTCATACACATTAGAATAAACAGGTATGCGAAAGAAAACAAGCTTCCCATTCATACGTTTTCAAAGTACAAAATTGGGGTTACATTCACTCATCTTACATCGAAGCGGGTTAATCTTTACTGGCCTTATCCAAAAGATCAAATATCTGTTGGATAAAGTCGTCAGTTAAGTCTAATCCCTCTTTCTTTTAAATAGGATCAGCCGCTAGACAAGGAATGGGCTCCACTTCCGCAAGGTCGTTCGCAGTGATCTTGCCCTCTTGGATCAAAGTGAAGACCACTTCTTCCCACTCCCTCCTGATCCCCTCTAACCTCTCCTTTTTGCAAGGCAGACTTATTTTGTAGGCTTCCATAGCTGCCGCAGACTTCGCCGCAATGGTAACCTCCTGGTCTTCAGCGACCTTATTCAGCTTCTCTCGCAGGGCCTTATTGTCTGCCTTCAGCGTGCCCATTGAAGACTTGTGGACTGTAAACTCCTCTTGTAGTTTAGCCTTCTCCTCCTGCAAAGAGTCGTACTGAGAAGGATTTACTGCAAGCTGAGTCCTCAAGGCTTCAATTTCTTCACCCTGCTGATGAAGCTGGCATCATTGTTCGAGCACTTGCTCCTCCGTCCTCAAGGTCCTATTCAGAAGCAGAGGCAGAGGAGCTAGCGCCTAAAAAACAAAGTGGAGTTAGCACAACTCGACCAGACAGTTATCAGGGAAGCGAAGAGTTATAAGAAATTCTTACAGCGATCATCTTGTTGGCTACATTGGCGTAGGCATCCGGCTTCGAGGTTTTCTCAATCCTCTCCTCTAGATCCTTGGTGACCAAGCAACCTCCTACAGCTAGTCTCATGTCCCCTGGGACTGCGTAGCTTCGTTCGGACGATTGCTTGGAGAGTATGGTTAGTTTCCTTGCATTTCCTCTCGTCCCCACAGCAATCTTCGAAATGTCATCCCCAAACCTCCCTGCGAAGTTGATGCAGTAGGGGGGCTCAACGCTCCGCTGCAAATCAAGCCCTCCCTTGACAATCGATTGACCTTCCTTTGCGGCCTTCCCCCTCTTCAGACGAGGCTCTGGACTCCTTTCTAAAAGGCCCCTCTTCCTCCTAGGAACTTCCCTCAGCGCAAGGTCCAGGCAGGGGCTTGCGGTCGCCCCTTCTACTTCCTTCTCTTGGGCTTCTTCTTGGCCCTTCTCTTCCTCTTTTTCCTCTTCCCTGTCTCCCCCAAGTGCAATCCCCTTATTGTTTTTGGGGACCGCCTCGGGCTTGGCCGTTGTTGCAAGCTCTTTCCCTTTGCCTGCATCTTTGAACAGCTTGGTCAAGGTCTTTCCGTCTTCCGTGGTATCCTTTGAAGAGGACACCACATTGACTGCGATTCTGCCTCGACCTGGCTCCGAAACCTTTGTTTCTCCTGGCCCCTCCAACACCTCGGTAACCTCCTTGCTGAGTTGGATGGCTGGGGGTTGTCCCCTCTTGGCCCTCTTCATTAAGACCATGCCAGGGGGTGGAATCGTCTCCTTGAAGACAGCATACCCCAACGCCTGAGCGTACAGGGAGATGTCATTCTTCACGTGCCTGAGGAAGTCCTTCAGGGGCCAGTTCTGCCCTTTCAGCTTCTCCAGGTTCCTTAGAATCCCTTCCCCAGCCATCCACCTGGCGTCTCTAATCAATTCTGGTGGGCAGACTCCGGGCTTCAGAGGGATCTTAAAATCTCCTCCTATGAAGAAGTAGTAGTCTCTCCAGTCTGAGTGGGAACTACTCGCCCCGGAGAACATCGCCTTCCTTGTCTTCGATCTCAGGGCCAGACATCCTCCGTATCCGGGCACCACCATCCAGCTAAACAAGCCCCTAAAAAGCGTCATACTCCGTGGAATCCTCTGAGCCTGTAACAGCTTCAGGAGAGAGCAGATATATGCAACGGCATTGGGGGAAGCTGCACCGACACAATCTGGTATGAGTTCAAGATCTCTCTGAACTCTGGCTGTGGAGGGAGCATCATCCCATACTCCATTTGTGCCCAGTAGACGCACACCGCTCTATCAGAGGGTCTGTTTGGTTGGACCTCGGCGGTGGGCTGGATGACCATGAGACTGAGGTTTTCTCTGAACCCCTTTGTTGTGTTGAGCACTTCGTGCTCCATCAGGAGACTCTCCTGGTAGCTAGGGTCATTCTCGAACTGTTCGGCTAGCTCAGCTGAAGACTGAAACATTTCAAACTTCTCTCCTTGAAGAGAGTTTTATGGGGAACAGTTGTGGCTCTTTATCTTCTGGCCGTCTGATCTTATCAATCGATGCGTAGGACCGATCAAGCCGTCCGTTTTTTTGACAGTTTCAAAATTTGAAACGTCGAATGGATATCAAAGTGTCTGTCTTCCTACATTCGCCTTAATGTCGCATATGATGTTTCAAAGCATCGAAATTGCACTGTTTATTTTATCTCTTCTACTATTTTCGATCGATGTTCGACCTATACAAACAACATCGTTCACGATGATAGCCTGTTTCTTATTGCAAGAAACCTTTTAACTCAAATTTTATTATTAAATTTACACCTTCTTTTACTTATGAATTCTTATTCTATTCTTTCTGATCTCATGATATCTTCTTCAAACATGAAAGAGGAGACAAAAGAAAAAAAATACAAGCAGAATTCATTCAGAACCAATTTTCAAAGGAATACATTTCATTCATGGTAAAATTTGTTACAAATTTCATTTCTTTGTTTCCTTACATGTTTCTTCCTGAGTACATGACATACAATAGAATCAAAGAAAAACACAAGGCTTCAGAACTTGGATAGCTAGAGCTATAGTGTCAATCTCAAATATGAGGGGGACCTCCCTCCAGACTGACCTATTACTCTCCTCACAAACCGGCGGCGCGCCCTCAAGAGATGACTTGGGACACCTTTCTTCTCCAGTCATTCCATCAACTGTATTGATGATGAGTCTGAGGATAAAGAACAGGAAGGAAGCAAGTGATGGCAAACCCTTGGGAGGAGCACTCTGACCCTCGTCGGGACCTCTGCAGGGGGAAGCAAGTTGGTATCCCCAATCGGAGTAGATACTCGTGGGGGGAATCTCCCCTAAGCTGTGGCTTTCAGTGTCGAAAAACCTATCTGGACCCTTGGGACAGCAGAAATGAAGAACGACTGAATCTCTAATATTCTCCTGATTCAAAATACTTACATCGACCAGTGTTTGTAGGAGGACATCAAAGGCTGCTTGACTCTTCACATGGTGACCAACAGCTGAGGCACTGACGATGTTTACTGCTCTCCTCAATGCCTCCTCCAGGTCCTTCATACGTCGCCCCCTTCATCCCAGGCTATTATCTATCAAGGCGCGCATGGAGCGTATTTCAGACTTCAGCAGTTCGTCCCTGCGGCAAACCTCGAAGGCCATCTGCTTCGGCTTGGATTCTGTTTCCTTGGCACCTGCGACCTCATCCATGAGCTTATTTCTATCCCTTCTCAAAGCCTCATTCTCACCATCCAACTCCCTTATTCTTCTTTGGAGGTCTTTGACGTGGGCGGAATGGGCTTGGCCTATATCAGAAATAGTGCGATGGAACTCTCCCCTCGCAACCTCGGTCTTGCCTACCCACTCTGAGTTGCTGAGGGCTAAGGAAGCCAACTTATCTTCCAACTTATACATAGCTCCTCCCTGTGACTTGATTTTTTAAAATTTTTACCACCTCCATGATCTGGGACGTGTTCTTCGGAATCCTCTCCTCCTCTTTCCTTATTTCAAACAACCTTTTCCCCGGTTGCCTCATGTCCCTTCGATGTCAAGTACGACCTCGTGAGCAACCTGAGGAACCCCCTCCTTTTTTTTAGTCGCCTCCTCCATCTTGCCTTCTTCTCTCTTCCTTCCCTTCTCTTCCTTCTTCTCATCATCTCAAGCACTCGCTAGAAGAAGACAAGGAAAGGAAGGTCTCCCTGCTTTAAAAGGAGGAGGGACCGGCTTACCAAGAGGAGCAGGATCGCAAATCACTAGGGGCGTCTTTATCAAACTCCTTTCAGGTGGGGCCCCTACCTTGGGAAAGAGCTGCTCAACATCTTCATCTTTAAGCAGAATCTTCCCTGGATCAAGTTTTTCTCCCGTAAGCGTTTGATGCACCACGCTCAGCTCCTTCCGCCCTCCAGTCTTCAGAGACGCCTTGACCGGGGAGTCGGAGATGTTCACCACCTCTGCGGCCCTCTCCTTATCTGCAGGACCCTGTGCAGACTCCAGAGTTCGCGTCAGAACCTTAGCAACCTTGGCCGCTGGCGTCTCCTCTAACAAAACTGCAACTGGAGTTCCCGCTTCTTCTTCTTAGAGCACTATGACGGCCTTCTCAACCGCCGGTTCTGGCGACCCTCCAGACGGCTCCAAGCACCTTCTCTTCTTAGAGGGAGGCTCGTCAACTGGAGGACTGTTGGCCTTCTTTTTCTTTAGCGGAAGACCCTTCAGGATCGCCCATTTTTGGCTCTCTGCCATCTCATTAACAATCTGCTCCTTTCCTTGCAGGAATTTCAGAAGTTGGTGGGTGAGAATATGAATCGGCAAGGCGCCAATCCGGCTTTATCCTGACAGGCCTTGGGCAACGCATCCACCATTGCGATGGTTCACATTCCAGGACCCACATTAATGTTCACGCCTTGACAATGCGGGGGGCTGATGTTTACACGTGGTTCCAACATTGCATCTCAGTCGTACACGTGGCGCTCAGAGGCACTAACTTCTTATTTATTTATTCATTATTCTCGCAGGTCTCAAACCTCATCCACAAGGGTTCAGCCAAACATCGTCCACGACGATTCCAAATCATCTCCCAACAACCTCGTTGATGATGATCCCTAGTTGCACCTGTTGCTGTCGGCGTGCCACGACCGCACCGTTTCCAATGCAGCGTGCCTCTTCCAATCGCACGAACCAAAAGCCAGCGTGCTCCAGCTATCATAGACCCCTAGAAGAGTTCCCAAGATTAAGAAGTCAAGCTCTTCTTCCACCACTCCCAGCTTCCCCGGTGGCTGACACGGTGGGACCCCTGGTGTGGACTCAGTATTTGTTTATATTATCTTGCTCTAGGAAACCCGGACTGAGCTCCACTATCTCCTGCCTATGAATACCCTTGAACAGACTTCAGGGAGGGACTTCTTCTTCTCAGCTTTTAGCTTTGCACTGTTGGCTGGAATCGCAGGATCTCTCTTGTATTAAGAGCTCAAGATAAGAAAGCTCTCTCTCTCATTGTACTGGTCCTTGCGACCACCCCCATTCTTTTTCTAGTAAAATCAGCTCTCGTTGATCGCTCGGTGGACGTATGGGATTTCCTCCCTAAACCACCTTAAATACCTATATGTTGTTCTGAATGCATATGACTCTCATTTAAGCCTTGATCATCAGTCTTAACCCTCTTCTTTTGTGCAAAAGATAAATTAAAAAATGAATAATTACATTCAGGTCTATGAGTTTAATGCTTAATAACGCACAGGTTCACATTTTTAAAATTATAACATCAGGGTCGTTGAGTTTTAATAAATATCAAATGGGTCCTTTTTAATTTTTTATTATTAAAATTTTTTAAAAAAAGCATTATAACCCTGAGCCTCTCTCTCTCCTCCCGATCGGCGCGCACTGGCGACGCTTCTTGGCCGCCGGCTGGTCTGACGGCCGCGCAATGTGTGCGACTCACCGGCGGCCGCTCGGCGCCTGCGCATTCGCCGGCAGGTTGCGCTGCCGTCACCCGTGCGCAGGGATCGGGAGAAGAGAGAGAGAGGCGCACAGGCGACGGCCGCGCGACCCACTGATGACAGTGCAGGCGACGCGCTTAGCTTCAGAACAATGAAAAGCACAACACTCTTTTTTCCTTTCATTTCTCCTTGAAGAGATTTGTTTTGCAAGTAGAAACTTGAAGGAGAACTTTTAAAAAATTTGAGCAGAAAGAAGTATTAGAACAGCAAGAAATGTGTGTTTTTATTCTCCAACAGCAAGTGATAAGCATGAAACATTTGCCCTTGATTTGAATTAGCCAATGTGAGATAACTAATTTGACATGTCAAACAAGTGGACCAATGTGAAAGCAACAAGCAGAAGGCATTTCAGACATTTTTGGGTGATGATGTGTCCATTAGAACGTTAAAGGCAGATTGAGTTCAGCTGAGTTTGTATTTTAAGGAAAAATGTCATGTCCAACCATGTTTGGTACTAAGGAAATGGCTTTTAAAAGGAAACCTGAGAAAAAAGTTAAAGTGAATAAGTATAAAATAATAGATTTGCCCATTTTCCATGATGAAACATGTTGGAGTATTTTCAGTAAGAAAAGATGACTTTTAAATAACTAAAAGAAGGCTAAAACACCCAAACTTTCACCCAATAGCTAAAATAAAGAGAGAGTGTCACTTAGGATGGGTTTTGATATTTTAGAGAGCTTAGGTGGACAATATGTTCAGCACAAAACTTAAGGATTGCAGGAAAAAATAAATGGAATAGGAAAGGTTAATATTTTTTTATTTTAGAAGAATAAGGAGTAAAGAAATAATTTTTGAGAAATGTTTAAATTAAAATAAATTTTCAAAGTGGGCTGCTAAGAACAAAATAGTGGAAATAAGATATTCACAAATTTGAAAATTTGGATGGGCCAAACGGTTAGCTAGACTGCTTTGTTTGGGCCAGTCCAGAGAAATCCAGTTGATTTCTAAAATCAACCAATTTTTACTGTAGCTGCAGAGTTGAGTTTCACAACAGAGATTATTAAAGAATGGATAAACCTTAGGATAAATAAGATTGAGTACAAGTTAAATCTTTAGCAAAAATATGCATACTTACAATTATGTCCTAGAAAAGAGAAATAAAAATGAACCATGAAGTGTACTTCTTTTCTTGAACTTGAATTTGGACATTCACCTCAATTATGACATAAATAACCTGATAATACACTAAATAAGATGATTAGTTCATAATGCTAAATTAATTATAATCATCAAAATTAAGAGGTTCAACAATTTTCCCCTTTTTTATGATGACAATTAATTTAGTGTGCTAGAGTAAATAAAAGAGATAGCAATATGAGTTGTTCCCCCTTAGCAAAATACTAATAAAGTGAATGCTTAAAATTTAAAATATGAGATAGAGACATAATTGAAATATACAAATTGTGGCATGCTCCCCCTCAATTGTAGCACACAAAAGAAAAGTAAATTGATATTGCAGATCAGAGTAAATAAAAATATTAATTGACATTGCAGATTAGAGAGAATCAGTGCTATTTAAAACCAATTCGGATCTCAAAAAATACAAATAGCACACTACATAATAACATGTTCTTTGCTCCCCCTTTGGCATCATAAAAAAGAAGATCAAGGTAGAAGAATAAGAATCTAATGTTTGCTTGCAATATTCAGACATAACATCATAGAACAATAATATAAAAACAGAGCTAAAAATATTAAAAAGCTTATCCATATAATCATTACATAAATAACTCTAAACCATCATTTCTTGCTAGAAGAAGAAGAGGGGATTAGTTTTTCAGCTAAGAGATCAACTTTTTGACTCAATTTCTCAAGAATTTCACTGTTGTAGCTTGCAAGCTTAGCAATTTCAACAGTGAAACTACTAAGACTATCCATATGAGCTTGGAGACTAAGGAGTTTTTGACTATTGAATTCAGTCAGCTCTCTAATAGTCTCAATTGAGTCAACAATGGACTTAGCAAACTGAGATGTAAAGGGAGATGAAGTAGTAGGATGGGCAGATTTGTGAGATAAGGAAGAGGAGGAGGTTGAGGCTTCTTGATCAGGGTTGACAGCAACATTCTTAAAGGAAGGCTTGGGTTGGTGTAGTTTAAAGCTGCCCTGGGAAAAATCATAGTTTCTTGCTCCATTGACAAAACTGGACAGATTTATATCATGATGAATGGCTAAAAAGACACAGATAATGTTGCCATAGTGAAAACCTTGCATGTATTTGCTCTTTGAGTAACATTGCGGTAGTTTTCTAGGTATGAAAGATGATCCCTATAGTATCTAGAGTTCTTCCTTGAAGCAGATGTTAGACTGTTGTTTGATGTATGTGAGTCCACTCATCTTTATGGCCATGAATTTGAAGAAAACATTCTTGTAGTATTCTGCTAAGTGTTTTTGCCTGATCACTATAAGAAGTTAAATGTTTGATCTTTCTAGCCATATGCTTCTTAACTCTAGGTGGATTATATTCAAGACTATAACCCAGAATTGTTTCAACATCAAGGAATGTGCTGGGATCAACTTTGAGATCTTCTAGAGTAATAGGGTCATCAGGAATTAGAAAATCATAGTGGTTGATGAGATTTTGAGCTAAAATTCTAAAAGAGATATTTTGAACAGAAGAGGTGAGAGTCCTAGCCTCCAAGTCAATCTCTAGATTGGCATAAAAAAGTTTCACTACATCAGGATAATAAGGACAATAACAAGATAACCATTTCTCCCAACCATGTCGATCAATAACTTGGTTGATGAATGAAGAGACCCCTTCTCTCTTGATTGGTCTCACATTTAGAATAGTGTATCATTGACTATCTTCATGAATTTCTTGATGTAGGACCGATGAGATTTGGGTAAAGGAGTAGTTTGTTCAACTGGTTCCTTTCTTTTCCTTTTCGAGGCTTTCGGTTTTTCTTCTTCTTCAGAGATCTCTACAACTGGAGGAGGAACAGTAGGTTTTGAAGAATGAGGCGTGCATACCTTTGTGCCAAATCTTGGCTTGAGTCGATCCCTGCGATTTGAGTGGAAGACAGGATGAGGTTCTGGGCTTGTCTTCTTCTTCTTCAATTTTGCAGAGGTTCTTTTTATTTCTGTTGTAGGCTTCTTTGTTTTTATGGTAGCTTTCTTTGCCTCCACTGCAGAAATCTTGGGTTTGGGTGCAGATCTCTTTAGTTCAGCTGCAAGTTTCTTCAATTTTGCTGCAGCTCTCTCAGGTTTGGCGACAAAGGGCTTCTTCAATTTTGCTACCTCTTTCTTCACAATAGGTAGAGACTTGGCAGAGGAAGAAGGAGCAACATAGGATAAGGGAATAGCAGAGGAGAGAGAGGTTCTGAGCACCAATGCATTTTGTTGGTCCACTTGCACACCCAAGAGGGGGGTGAATTGGGTGTAATTATAATTTTAAAAATTGGTTAATATATATGTTAAAAAAAATTAAGTACTTTTAAAGCTACTTAATATTGTG
>KZ451998.1:2074003-2090736 GCA_002786265.1 Apostasia shenzhenica
AAGAGATCAACTTTTTGACTCAATTTCTCAAGAATTTCACTGTTGTAGCTTGCAAGCTTAGCAATTTCAACAGTGAAACTACTAAGACTATCCATATGAGCTTGGAGACTAAGGAGTTTTTGACTATTGAATTCAGTCAGCTCTCTAATAGTCTCAATTGAGTCAACAATGGACTTAGCAAACTGAGATGTAAAGGGAGATGAAGTAGTAGGATGGGCAGATTTGTGAGATAAGGAAGAGGAGGAGGTTGAGGCTTCTTGATCAGGGTTGACAGCAACATTCTTAAAGGAAGGCTTGGGTTGGTGTAGTTTAAAGCTGCCCTGGGAAAAATCATAGTTTCTTGCTCCATTGACAAAACTGGACAGATTTATATCATGATGAATGGCTAAAAAGACACAGATAATGTTGCCATAGTGAAAACCTTGCATGTATTTGCTCTTTGAGTAACATTGCGGTAGTTTTCTAGGTATGAAAGATGATCCCTATAGTATCTAGAGTTCTTCCTTGAAGCAGATGTTAGACTGTTGTTTGATGTATGTGAGTCCACTCATCTTTATGGCCATGAATTTGAAGAAAACATTCTTGTAGTATTCTGCTAAGTGTTTTTGCCTGATCACTATAAGAAGTTAAATGTTTGATCTTTCTAGCCATATGCTTCTTAACTCTAGGTGGATTATATTCAAGACTATAACCCAGAATTGTTTCAACATCAAGGAATGTGCTGGGATCAACTTTGAGATCTTCTAGAGTAATAGGGTCATCAGGAATTAGAAAATCATAGTGGTTGATGAGATTTTGAGCTAAAATTCTAAAAGAGATATTTTGAACAGAAGAGGTGAGAGTCCTAGCCTCCAAGTCAATCTCTAGATTGGCATAAAAAAGTTTCACTACATCAGGATAATAAGGACAATAACAAGATAACCATTTCTCCCAACCATGTCGATCAATAACTTGGTTGATGAATGAAGAGACCCCTTCTCTCTTGATTGGTCTCACATTTAGAATAGTGTATCATTGACTATCTTCATGAATTTCTTGATGTAGGACCGATGAGATTTGGGTAAAGGAGTAGTTTGTTCAACTGGTTCCTTTCTTTTCCTTTTCGAGGCTTTCGGTTTTTCTTCTTCTTCAGAGATCTCTACAACTGGAGGAGGAACAGTAGGTTTTGAAGAATGAGGCGTGCATACCTTTGTGCCAAATCTTGGCTTGAGTCGATCCCTGCGATTTGAGTGGAAGACAGGATGAGGTTCTGGGCTTGTCTTCTTCTTCTTCAATTTTGCAGAGGTTCTTTTTATTTCTGTTGTAGGCTTCTTTGTTTTTATGGTAGCTTTCTTTGCCTCCACTGCAGAAATCTTGGGTTTGGGTGCAGATCTCTTTAGTTCAGCTGCAAGTTTCTTCAATTTTGCTGCAGCTCTCTCAGGTTTGGCGACAAAGGGCTTCTTCAATTTTGCTACCTCTTTCTTCACAATAGGTAGAGACTTGGCAGAGGAAGAAGGAGCAACATAGGATAAGGGAATAGCAGAGGAGAGAGAGGTTCTGAGCACCAATGCATTTTTCTTGAATCCAGGATGAGGTGGAGTTGAGTCAGTGGCAAGGGTTCTGAGTCTATCATCCTTGCTAGAAAATAAAAGAGGGAGAGGAGGAGCGGTGAACATTGCTTTATTTTCTAATGTCTCATTCTCCCCTGAAATCTGTTCTTCTTCAAGTTGAGCTTCCTCTTCGGTAGACGACATCTTCTTATATGATTGATCATCTTCAGTAGCAGAGGAGGAAGAGAAAGGAGGCGGATCTTTCCTTTTGAATGTGAGCCATTATACGTTAGGGTTGAAGTTGAAAAGGAAGAGAAAAGAAGATGGTGGGGAGCGCTGGAGAGGAGTTAGGTTTTTGGTTAGGCGAGAAGGAGGGAGATGGAGAGAGAGAGAGAGGGAGATGCGTGCGACAGATGAATAAAAGATGCATTGGTTCGCTTCCCAAGGGCGCCGTTTGCGCACAAAGATGGGCTGAAAAATTGGTCCACTGGAAGGAGTGGGCGGGTCGCGCAGACCCAATGGGTTGATTTTCCTGAGAGATCTGATTGGTTTTGACAATCAGTCGGTTTTCTCGGTAACCCAGAAAAATCACCAACCCTAGAGAGTCAATTTCCAAAATCGACCAAATTTCATGTGTGTGAAGATGCATGCAGTTAGCGAGATTTCTGAAAATGAATCATCAAAATTTAAAGAGGTGAGAGTAAAAATTTGGCAAGAATATGTTTTAAGTTATTTAGATAAAATTTATATATGAATAAAAGCATTTCAAAGAAAGTAAATGCCTATGCAAATTGATAACATGCAATTTTATGGCAAAGACATCACAAGCTAGTTCCATCCAACATACCAATCTCTCTAACTATAAAATTAAACATATCTTCATGCAAAGGCTTAGTAAAGATATCTGCAAGTGAAAATCAGCGGATACATAGTCTAGGATATTTTCACCTTTTTCTACATGATCCTGAATGAAATGATGACGAATTTCTATATTTAGTACGTGAGTGCTGAATCGAAAATTTTCGTTAAGCAAATAGCACTAGTTATTGTCACATCTAGTAGAAATATTGATCTAGAATAATATCATAATCAACTAGTTGATGTTTTAACTAAAGAAGTTGTGACACAACACTACCGATGACAACATATTCTGCTTCTGCAGTCGATAAGGCAATAGAGTTCTGCTTTCGACTAGACCAAGATACAATAGCATTGCCAAAGAATTGACATGTGTCTGATGTACTTTTCCGATCAACCTTGCATCCGACAAAATTCAACATCAGAAAATCCTATCAGATTTTAGTGTTAGGCCTTTGGGATATCATAGGCCTAGTGAGTGTGTGCCAATCAAATATCTAAAAATTCTTTTAACTTACAGTTAAATAAGATTCTTTTAGAATTAGATATAAAATTGAGCACACATGGCAAATACTAAAAACAATATCAGGGCAACTAGCAGTAAGATATAAAAGAAAAACAAACCATACCTCCTCTATATAATTTTTCATCTATCTTTTTTACTTTTCTTATCTTGTCGAGCATAGTAGATGGGACTCATTGGGTTCAATTTGTTTCATGTTATCCATCCCAAACTTTTGAGAATTCTTTTGTGTATTTGCTTTGACAGAATGAATATGCTTTCAGGAAGTTTGCTTTATTTGCAATCCAACAAAGAAGTTGAGTTCTCCCCATGCTATGTTCATTCCAATATCCCTAGACATTCACTTAGAGAATTTTTCACATAGTAATCATTAGTAGCACCAAAAATATCAACACATATATTGCAATGCTATGAAATTATCATTATGTTTCCTTGTGTAAATATGTGTTTTTGTCAACTTGTCCTTTGACAAAACCGTATATCTACAAGGAATTTACTCAATCTCTCTTATACCAAGTGCGGGATGACTTATTTCAAGATCATATAGAGCCTTTTTGAGCTTGAAAACATGATCCGGAAAACACGAGTTAATAAAACCAAGAGATTGGCTCAACATACACTCTCTTCGACAATAAAATCATTAAGAAAAGCACTCTTTACATTCATTTGAAATAACATAAAAGTCTTTAAGGCAAAACAATGAAAGTAAGAGACAAAATGGCTTCCAAACGTGCAACCAGGCTAAATGATTTCCTCAAAATCGATGTCTTCGATTTGATGTGAAACCTTTAGCAAACTAATCAGGCTTTATTGCAAAAATAGTTCTGAAATCATTCAACTTATTATGGAAAACCCATTTTGTATCAATGATGGAATGATCCTTGGGTCTTGGGACTAGTTCCCAAACATCGTTCCTTTTGAATTGATCAAGCTCTTCTTTGCCAAGAAATCATCATTTTTTGCTTCCTCAAATGACTTTGGCTCGATTGAGAGATAAAGACGAGTGATTATTTACCTCATTTTGAAAAAGATGATCTTGTCTCTTATCCCTTGTGATGGGTCACCAATGATTTGTTCTGGTGTGATGCCAGCCATATTGTATTTCTATTCTTTAGAGAAAATTCATCTTGGCTCATCTTTACCATCAAATTTTTAGCTGTGGTGGCACATTTTCATGAGGTTCTCCTTGGGCACATGCTTCTCCACCTTCTATGCTTTGCTTCTCAAAACCTATACCTTCAATAAGGTCATCATCTCTCTTAAGAGAGTTTGTGTTAGATTCACAAAATTCGGACACGAATAGATTCTTCCACTAGCCATAGTTTTGTTGTGTTTATATACACGATATGCTTTTGCTTAGTTAAAGAATATCTAAGAGGATGGCTTCATCCGTTACTTAGGATCAAAATTTTCCCAATCATCTTTGTCATTATTCAGAGCAAAAACATATACAAGACCAAACACAAAGAAAAAAAAATCTTTCTGTTTTCCCCTTTCCATTAATTTCATAAGGGCTTTCTCAAGTATGATCGAATAGTCACATGGTTTACTATGAAACCGTATTTACTGCTTCGCGCTCAAAAAAATTTGGAAGTCCATGCTCATGAAGCCTCTTGCCATCTCAATAGAGTTCGTTCTTCCTCTCTACACCCATTTTGTTATAGAGTTTGAGTGCCGGAAAAATATGTTGAGATGCCACGCTCAACGCAAAGATTCAAAGCACTTATTCTCAAACCTCCCGCGCGCCATTGATCTCTACGAATTTAAAGTACTTCAAAAACATTTTTCGTTATGTATACGCTTATAAAAAGATTTAAAATTATCAAAAGCTTCGCGTTTGTGAGCAAGAAATAAAGTCCAAGAGTAACATCTAGAATTAATCAACAAAGTACATAATAACATTTCTTACCTCCCTAGGCTAAGAGTTCTATTGGGTCCAAACCAAATCCATGTGCAAGATTTCAAAGGGTTGAAAGAAGTAATTACATTCTAGACTTAAATGAACTTTTAGTTTGCTTTCCAATTGACATTGCACCAGAAAAGTCTATCTTTCCTCATAAATAAGTTTGGGCAAGTCATTAACTAAGTTTAACTTAGAGGTCTAGTATGGTATGTGATCCAGTCGTAACGTCCTAATCTTCTATGTCATAGTCTATGAGTCATGTGATCAATATATGCAAGATATTTTACATCATTATAATTAAATGGAATATAGATCAATTTGATAAGCATATATCTATGTTCTATTTTCTCTATAAATATAGTCATACCATCATGCTTAATGAGACAATGAGAAGCATTGAATGAAATGTCATAACTATTATTACAAAGCTAAAAAATACTGAGCAAGTTATATGCAACGACCATCGACTAATAAAGACTATTAATCTATGGAGGTTGTAGAAATCTTTATCGACTTTACTAATTTCGAAAATACGTTTTTTTGGTATTTTCACCAAAAGTTATAAGTCTCCATTTTTTACAGTCTCAGCGAGGGTAATTTTGTTTTGTCCCCTTTCACTGTTGATGTGAGCACCCGCTATCTAAGACCCACATGCCTCTACTAGTCCCAGAGTGAGAGCATACCGTGCCACATGAACTCCTCAAGTCTTGATTTTAGGTGCCCAAATTTAGGTCCTAAAGGATTAGTCAGTGTAATATGATTATCATGAGATATATTTTTTGAAATCACATACATAAGAAGTACATTTAGATACAAGCATGATTTTTCTTATTCTACATGTACATGCAATATGTTCAAGCTTTTGAAAAAAATTACAAGTAATGTAGGGCATGACATTCATATGATAATTTTCACTATTATTTCCTGCATGCTTCTTAGTGTTAGCATGTAGAATGCTTCTCTTCTCTAAACATGGCCCTAGAATCATGCAACTTATCTTTATCTTAGCAATTCAGTTCTCATTAATAATTACATCAATCCGCATGCATAGATTCTTTATTCATATCAATAAGATCACTGATTTTCTTTCTTAGAGATCACATTGAGCTTTCTTTAGATGATAAAACGTATATTATTATAATGAGAAATAATTTAATTAAAATCTTTCATTAAATTATAATTAAATATTTAATTTTATATTCCCAACTAAAATAATTGGGCACCAAACCGAATAATTCAAAAATAAAAATGGCCCTCCTGTAGTACGACACGAAAATGCAGCCGCGGCGACCCCATGTCTTCTTGCTCGCCGCCTCCGCCGTCTCTCGCTCCCTCGGTCTCGCCATCTTCCTCCTCATCCTCCTCAAACACGTTCTCCCCCCACCCTCCTCTGCCGCACCTCTCCTAACTTCCTCCTCCCACTCCTTCGCGGCCTTCCCCTTGCGACGTCGTTTCTTGGACCTCTTCCATATCTCCGATGCGCCCGCAGCGGCTGCCTCCTCGCAGAACGCCGCCGATCCATTTCTCGACCATGCTCTCCTCTGCGATTCTCCCGAAACCACGTCCACCATTCTCGCCCTCCTCTCCGCGCCTCGCGACTTCTCCTCCTCGCCCTTCTCCCTCCCCCTCGGCCTCCCCTCCACGCCCTCACCCTCAAAACTCTCCATCTTCTCCGACCGGCGACCCTCCTCCTGCTCACCACCGCCTCCTCAACTCTACTACACCACACTGCCGCCCGCCCGCCCCTTGCCCGCCAGCTGTTCGCATCGAATGCCGCAGAGAAGCTCCGTTACTACCAACTCCATGATCGTGGCCTCATGAGAACGCCGAGATCGACGAAGCCCTCAATCTCTTCCGCACGATGCCCAGCAGAGATCTCGTCTCCTGGACCTCCCTCATCGACGGCTGCGTCAAGAACGGCCTGCCGGAAGATGCGCTTGAAATTTTTAGACGGATGCAGGTGAGCAGTGATAACCACTTTTCTAATCAGTGAGTCAAACATTGACTCATCATTAAAAAAAAAATATTTACATATATAACACTTATTATTCACCGTATTTATATATCAAATATTTATTTTTAAAAAATTACACATCACACACTTAAAAAATTACCACTTCAACGCACTTGTTCTACAAACCCCACAATTTTTTCTATAAACACTGCAGTGTAATTTTTTGAAAAATAAGTGATACACATAAATTATGACAATATGAAATGTTATGTACGCTAATTATCTTAAATCAAAATCATTTGATTCCATATAGGATTGCAAAAATAAAACATAAATTTGGACACGAATTTGAAGTTACCCAAATGAATTTGAGTTGAGTTTCCGGCCACAAATCAACCTTGAATTTTATTTTGAGTGATTTCGAGCCTAGGTTGAAACTCGAACTGTGCGGATATAATTTTATTACATTGTGTTATAAATATTTTTTTTCAAGAAACGCATAGAGTCGAGTTAACTCAATTTGAAAATCATTTTGAGTTATAAATTGCACCAAGTCTGCCAGAACTCAACTCATGTACAAAACACCTAATATTGCCTTGGCTTGAATCCTTTTTTCCAAATAAATTTATCTATCTAAATAAATAGTTATAATTTTTATATAATAATATTACATTTATTAGGAAAAATCATCTTGATTTATTAAAGATCGGTTATATATAACCAGTAATTTTCCAACTGTTATTTTATAACAATTAAAAAGCAATATTCTTAAAAGCGCCAACTTAACTTTACTACTTGGTTTGTGTTGACGGAGTTAAAAAAAAATTATATTTTGATCATAAGGGGGGGGGGGGGGGGGGGGGTTCACTAATTTTAAATTATTTTAAAAAAAATTTTGAAAATATTAATGATTTATTCTATGACAAAACTTGTGAATATTCATAATAATTACTTTTTTTCAACATTCAATTCACAGTTCTTTAATATAATTAGCGGTGCACTTTATTTCACATCATAGTTATTTTTTTAACAATTTTTTTTCTGCCGACAAAGTTTTAAATATAGAATTTCCATGGCAAGCCGCTTATAGTATATATAATATATATATATATATATAATATATATACATATATATAAAGTATTAATATAATATATATAATCAGGAGTTAAAAATTTTAGAAATTTAGAGTTGAAGGTTTAAGAATTAACGAACACTTTTTGATTTCCGAAAAAAAAAAAGAAAAATCAATTCCAAGTACTCAATTGGATTTTGAAATTTTTCTTTTCTTTTCATTTTATGCGATTTTGAACTCTTATTTTGAAATAAGACTATTGAGTTTCTTTATAAGCCTCTTGATGGCAGGTCGAGAGGATCGAAACTCCGACTTACGTTCACTGGTTCATCGGCAAAGATCGGCCCGGCCGCCTGGGCCGGGACCTCGGCGCCCTCGCCATGGCCATTGGTGAGCTCCACAGCGTTCGGACCCTACAGCCGAGCCGCCTCCACGCCAACGTTCGCGTTGGAAACTCGCTTCATCGATATATTTCCCGGTGCGGGCCGCCGTTGGACTCGACCCCCAGGTGTTTGACGAAATGCCGAGCCGAACTCTGGTCAACCGAACTCCAATGATAAGTCGGAATTCTCGCGCCAAATGGGTGCTCGGAGGAAGCTCTTGATCCATTTTCCGCGCTGCAGAGATTCCGAGCATCCGGCCCGACGGGTGTCAGCTTTACCGGTGCTCCTCACTTGCCTGCAGTCAGCCGGGAATGGTCGGCGAGGGGCTTGAGCGCTGTACAAGCGCATGCAGAGGGAGTCACCGGATTCCGGCGAGCATGGAGCACTACGGTGCGTGGTGGACAACGCTCTGCTCTGGGCCGTAGCCGGCGCTTGCTCAGGAGGCCAGTGAGAGAACTGATCACGTGGGCAGGACCCGAGATGCCGGTGAAAAGCCGGAAAACGAACTGCCGGAGTGAGTGCTGGACGGAGAGAGAAGGTCCTCTAAATGGGCGGCTTGCCGGGAGCACGGATGACGTCCGTGAAATGGCGGAGAGAGGTGAGTGGGGTGTTCTAATTCTATGAGTGCGGCCCGGAGACAGACTTCGAACTGACGTTCTGCTGTCATAAATTTATCTATAGCGCGCGATGGGGAAGAATGGCTAGGCGAAAGTTAATGGTAAAAGGATTCGAAGGACTTGATGTAAAGGATCTCCGGGGTGTAAGAAAGAATGTTAGCCGGGCTGACCCAAGTACCCCTAAGTGGAGGTGGGGTTAGCCAGCGTTCCTATGAAGTTTTTGCGGATGATTGGGCGGTCCACCTCAGACTGAAGATAGAATTACTATTCGACATTCTGGCATTGCTTCATCTTGACAATGGAATGCTCCACATTACGTGGTATGAGCCAGTTGGCAAGCACTATGCACTGAGTGCTTGAAGTGAATGTTTTCATGCTCTCCTGAAGGAATCATAATAGACGGGACTATGCAACAACCAAGCGAGGTAAGCAGGTCAAGACTTATTAAAGACCACAGGATTACAAGTACTGTCAGACCCAACTTTTCTCTAACCTTTGCAAAGCAAGTTTTTTAACCCAAAGCCCCACACATAATACATATTATTAGAATAAAGATATTGTTTGATATTTATCATTTAATGTGCTTTAGTATAAACACACTGGAATATTTATTAATTTAATCAGATTATACCATATAACAAGCATATTTATTTAGTATTAGCATAGATATCACGAATATACTTGATAGGACCATGGAATATGTTTAATAATGAATCTATACAAATATACTTATTATAACCCACGCTACACTAAACGTTTTTCATCCTTTCAATAAGCATACAAAATATTTGCTATATCTATAAACAATAGAATGTGCTATATTAGTGAGAGAAATAAACTGCCGCAGGACACAAAATATATACCTTATAACAACTTATGGCCCACATAAAATATTAAAAAAAAAAATTCAATACCAAAATGTGAGGTGTATATAACATGAACCAAAGAAGGAAGGGGAAACGAAAAAACAAAAAGATAAAGAGACCTATCGAAGTTCACTGTTATAAATAACACTTATGGCCTTGAAACTTCATAGATAACAAAAATAAGCTAATAAATTTGCTCAAATACAATAACTCCGCAAATGAGAGAAGAAAACCTTGTGAGTGCATAATTGGCTAGATATCAAGAAAAAAAATAATTCTTTTCGAAAAGGGAAACTACAGCCGGATTCCCATGACACGCGAGGGGCGTAAAGAGGGAAGGCGGAGAGTTCCAGAGCAAGTATATTTGCCCTGCAGCGCGACCCCACATTATTTTTGACTGCTCCGAACTAAAATGACCATTATTAGTACTGATAGGTTATAAGTTTCCTCCGTTTGGATGCGCGCACTAAGCATGGATGTTTTAATTGGTTTATTTACTTAAGAAGAAGTTAGCGTGTAGGACAACCGTCAGAGAAGAAAATTTTTTCAAAAAAAATACTGGACCATAAGCATTCTCACATTTATAATAAAATTTGAGTATGTCTAATTCAGCTTGAAAAATCGCCCTATTTAAACCACAATCTATCAAAGCATCTCCATAATTTATTGCCGAGTCAAAGTGCCCAAACTGCAGTAGGAGGCCGCCCTCCGCCAGCATGCCTTGATTAAATTGGTAGTATTGTAAAATTATTTTCGTGTTCTAATATATCTCTCTGACAACAAAATCTACGTAATATTTATTTCTAAGAGTGAAGAAGGAAAACCAATTAGTAATATGATGATTCTAGAAGAACTGTTTTGGCAACTCAATTGTTTTCAATATTACAATTAAAAAGTAACTACTAAATTATTATTATTACTATATTAAAATAGTGATATTTTAAAAATTCATATTTTTTTATCCCAAAAAAATTTTTTTTTTTTTTTTTAATAAAAAAAATTAAAATCTCTTTTTTTTTTAAATTTTTTTTTATCAAAAATTTTTTTTTTTCATACATCTCCTTCTCTTATCTTGAGTCAAAATTATCTCGACGATCATCCTTCTTGATCCTGAAAAGCTTAAGTAAAATATATACTAATATTTTTAAAAAATAATTAACGTGTTTGTTTTCATCAAAATCGATAAGAGTTCAACACATTTTTCTTGAATCCAGGACGAGGTGGAGTTGAGTTAGTGGCAAGGGTTCTGAGTCTGTCATCCTTGCTAGAAATAAAAGAGGGAGAGGAGGAGCCGGCGAACATTGCTTTATTTTCTAATGTCTCATTCTCCCCTGAAATCTGTTCTTCTTCAAGCTGAGCTTCCTCTTTGGTAGACGGCATCTCCTTATATGATTGATCATCTTCAGTAGCAGAGGAGGAAGAGAAAGGAGGCGGATCTTTCCTTTTGATGTGAGCCATTATAGGTTAGGGTTGAAGTGAAAAGGAAGAGGAAAAGAAGATGGCGGGGGAGCGCTGGAGAGGAGTTAGGGTTTTTGGTTAGGCGAGAAGGCGAGGAGATGGAGAGAGAGAGAGAGGGAGATGCGTGCGACAGATGAAAAGATGCATTGGTTCGCTTCCCAAGAGCGCTGTTTGCGCACAAAGATGGGCCGAAAAATTGGTCCACTCGAAGGAGTGGGCGGGTCGCGCAGACCCAATGGGTTGATTTTCCTGAGAGATCTGATTGGTTTTGACAATCAGCAGGTTTTCTCGGGTAACCCAGAAAAATCACCAACCCTAGAGATCCGGTCAATTTCTAAAATCGACCAAATTTCATAGTTGTTGAAGATGCATGCAGTTAGCGAGATTTCTGAAAATGAATCATCAAAATTAAAGAGGTGAGAGTAAAAAATTGGCAAGAATATATTTTAAATTATTTAGATAAAATTTATATATGAATAAAAGCATTTCAAAGAAAGCAAAATGCTATGCAAATTGTAACATGCAATTTTATGGCAAGACATCACAAGCTAGTTCCATCCAACATACCAATCTCTCTAACTATGAAATTAAACATATCTTCATGCAAAGGCTTAGTAAAGATATCTGCAAGTTGAAAATCAGCGGATACATATTCTAGGATAATTTCACCTTTTTCTACATGATCCTGAATGAAATGATGACGAATTTCTATATGTTTAGTACGTGAGCGCTGAATCGAAATTTTCGTTAAGCAAATAGCACTAGTATTGTCATATCTAGTAGAAATTTGATCTAGAATAATGTCATAATGAACTAGTTGATGTTTTAACTAAAGAAGTTGTGCACAACAACTACCGGTGGCAATATATTCTGCTTCTGCAGTCGATAAGGCAATAGAGTTCTACTTTCAACTAGACCAAGATACAAGAGCATTGCCAAAGAATTGACATGTGCCTGATGTACTTTTCCAATCAACCTTGCATCCGGCAAATTCAACATCAGAAAATCCTATCAGATTTAGTGTAGTGCCTTTGGGATATCATAGGCCTAGTGAGTGTGTGCCAACCAAATATCTAAAAATTCTCTTAACTACAGTTAAATAAGATTCTTTAGGATTAGATTAAAATCGAGCACACATGCAAATACTAAAGACAATATCAGGGCAACTAGCAGTAAAATATAAAAGAGAACCAACCATACCTTTATATAATTTTTCATCTATCTTTTTACCTTTCTCATCTTTGTCGAGCATAGTAGATGGACTCATTGGGGTTCCAATTTGTTTCATGTTATCCATCCCAAACTTTTTGAGAAGTTCATTTGTGTATTTGCTTTGACAGATGAATATGCTTTCAGGAAGTTGCTTTATTTGCAATCCAACAAAGAAGTTGAGTTCTCCCATCATGTTCATTTCAAATTCCCTAGACATTCACTTAGAGAATTCTTCACATAGTAATTCATTAGTAGCACCAAAAATAATATCAACATATATTTGCACTGCTATGAAATTATCATTATGTTTTCTTGTAAATAGTGTTGTGTCAACTTGTCCTTTGACAAAACCGTTATCTACAAGGAATTTACTCAATCTCTTATACCAAGTGCGGGGTGCTTATTTCAAGCCATATAGAGCCTTTTTGAGCTTGAAAACATGATCCGGAAAACACGAGTTAATAAAACCAGGAGATTGCTCAACATACACTTCTTCGACAATAAAATCATTAAGAAAAGCACTCTTTACATTCATTTGAAATAACATAAAGTCTTTAAGGCAAACAAATGAAAGTAAGAGACAAATGGCTTCCAAACGTGCAACAGGCGCAAATGTTTCCTCAAAATCGATGTCTTCGATTTGAGTGAAACCTTTAGCAATTAATCAGGATTTATTGCGAATAATAGTTCCGAAATCATTCAACTTATTATGGAAAACCCATTTTGTATCAATGATGGAATGATCCTTGGGTCTTGGGACTAGTTCCCAAACATCGTTCTTTTGAATTGATCAAGCTCTTCTTGCCAAGAAATCATCATTTTTTGCTTCCTCAAATGACTTTGGCTCGATTTGAGAGATAAAGACGGAGTGATTTACCTCATTTTGAAAAGATGATCTTGTTCTTATCCCTTGTGATGGGTCACCAATGATTTGTTCTGGTGGATGAGCCTATTTGTATTTCTATTCTTTAGGAAAATTCATCTTGGCTTCATCTTTACTATCAAATTTTAGCTGTGGTGGAACATTTTCATGAGGTTCTTCCTTGGCACATGCTTCTCCACCTTCTATGCTTTGCTTCTCAAAACCTATACCTTCAATAAGGTCATCATCTCTTCTTGGAGAGTTTGAGTTAGATTCATCAAATTGGACACGAATAGATTCTTCCACTAGCATAGTTTTTGTGTTATATACACGATATGCTTTGCTAGTTAAAGAATATCCTAAGAGGATGACTTCATCCGTCTTAGGATCAAATTTTCCCAAATCATCTTTGTCATTATTCAGAGCAAAACAATTACAGCAAAAAACACGAAGATGAGAAATATTTGGTTTACGCCCTTTCCATAATTCATAAGGGGTCTTCCTAAGTATGGATCGAATAGTCACATGGTTTACTATGTAGCAAGCCGTATTTACTGCTTCGGCTCAAAAATTTTTTGGAAGTCCATGCTCATGAAGCATGGATCTTGCCATCTCAATAAGAGTTCGGTTCTTCCTCTCTACAACCCATTTTGTTAAGGAGTTTGAGGTGCCGAAAAATTATGTGAGATGCCACGCTCAACGCAAAAGATTCAAAGCACTTATTCTCAAACTCACCGCCATGATCTCTACGAATTTAAAGTACTTCAAAACATTTTTCGTTATGTATACGCTTATAAAAAGATTTAAAATTATCAAAAGCTTCGCGTTTGTGAGCAAGAAAAAAAGTCCAAGTAAATCTAGAATAATCAACAAGTACATAATAATATTTCTTACCTCCTAGGCTAAGAGTTCTATTGGGTTCAAACAAATCCATGTGCAAGATTTCAAAGGGTTTGAAAGAAGTAATTATATTCTTAGACTTAAATGAACTTTTAGTTTGCTTTCCTAATTGACATGCACCAGAAAGTCTATCTTTCTCATAAATAAGCTTGGGCAAGTCATTAACTAAGTTTAACTTAGAGGTCTTATGTATGGTATGCATGCTAGTACGTCCTAATCTTCTATGCCATAGTCATGAGTCATTGACATGATATGTAAGATATTTTACATCATTATAATTAATGGAATATAGATCAAGTTGATAAGCATTATTATGTCTATTTTCTATAAATATAGTCATACCATCATGCTTAATGATACAATGAGAAGCATTGAATGAAATGTCATAACTATTATTACAAAGCTAAAAAATGCTGAGCAAGTTATATGCAAGACCATCGACTAATAGGACTTTATCTATGGAGGTTGTAGACTCTTTACCGACTTTACCAATTTCGATAATACGTTTTTTTGGTATTTTCACCAAAAGTTATAAGTCCTTCATTTTTTAGCTTCAGCGAGGTAAATTTAGTTTTGTCCCCTGTCATGTGACGTGAGCACCCGCTATCCAAGACCCACATGCCTCTACTAGTCCCAAAGTGGAGACATATCTGCAACATGAACTCTCAAGTCTTGATTTTAGGTGCCCAAAGATATTTGGGTCCTAAAAGGTTAGTCAGTGTAATATGATTATCATGAGATATATTTTTTGAAATCCATACATAAGAAGTACATTTAGATGCAAGCATGGTTTTTCTTATTCTACATGTACGTGCAATATGTTCATGCTTTTGAAAAAAATTACAAGTAATGTAGGGCATGACATTCATATGATAATTTTCACTATTATTTTCTGCATGCTTCTTAGTGTTAGCATGTAGAATGCTTCTTTCTCTAAACATGGCCCTAGAATTATGCAACTTATCTTTTATCTTAAGCAATTCATTCTCATTAATAATTACATCAATCCGCATGCATAGATCTTTATTCATATCAATAAGATCACTGATTTTCTTTCTTAGAGAATCACATTGAGCTTTCTTTAGAGAAAAATATTTTTCTTTAGCTTTTCATATTCTTGAATGAGATCAACTAAATTTTCTTCTAGCTCATCATAAGAAAGTAAAGTGTCATTTATCGAATTTGTAGACCTTCATCATCACTTTCAATATCAGTCATCAAGCATAAGTTAGCAATTTCTTCCTTTTCATCACTACTTGAGATTTCATCTGAATCACTCCAAGTAGCTACAAGGCTTTCTTCTTTCTTATCTTCTTTCCTTTGAGAAGAGGACAATTTGATTTGATATATCCTGGTTGGTTGCAATTGTAGCAAGTTACTTCATTTTCTTTGATCTTTATTGTGTTCTCCTTAGTATCTTTAGCCTTGAATGGTTTCCTTTGTGAACAACGAAATAGTTGCTTCTTTTTCTTCATAAGAGAGTTGAAACGCCTTGAGATTAAGGTAATTTCATCTTCAAGCTTTTCTTCATCATCTTTACTTGAATCACCCTCACTTTCGGTTGTTGGTGGAGAGGAGGCTCTTAGAGCTAGAGCCTTCTTCTTTTTAGCATCTTCTTCATTATCTTCTTTTCTTTTTCGTTCTTTTCATCTTCAACTCATATGTTGTTAAAGAGCCCAACAACATATCAAGTTCAAGAGTTGAAAGATCTCGAGCTTCTATAATAGCTGTTGCCTTGGCATCGTATTCCCTAGGAAGACATCTTAGGATTTTTCTGACAAGTTTTTCATTAGTAAAAATTTTTCCAAGAGAAATCAAACCATTGGTAATACTAGTAAAACGGATAAACATATCTTTAATAGATTCATCAGAATTTATTTCAAATAGATCATAATTATGAATCAACATATTTATTTTTGATTTCTTGACTTGGTTGGTACCTTCCTAACTGAGCTCCAGTTTAGACCATACCTCATTAGCTGTATTGAGATTACATATTCTATTAAACTCACTTGGAGAAAGACCACATTGTAGATAATTGAGAGCTTTGGTATTGAGTTGTGCCAATCTCTTCTCTTCCAGTTCCAAATCATAAAACTTCTTAGGTGTTATTTTGTCTTCCTTCATAAGAGTGACAAATGGCTTTCTAGTTACCTCTCATAGCTCTATTTCTATGCCTTGGAGGTAGATCATCATTCTTCTCTTTCAAAAGTTATAGTGTAGACCTTTGAAAAGTGGTAGACAATTCTCCGAAAGTCCTTCATATATTGCATCATCCAGAACATGAGTGGGAAGTGTCATGGATCGTCTCTAGGAGGTTAATCCTGAAACAATGAGCAAACAATTACAGAGACCCTCTCTGATACCACTTGTTGGCCAAGAGACTTCCCAAAAGAGGGGTGAATTGGGATTTAAAAAAAATTGAATGATTAATTTTAATTCAAAAATGAGAGGGATAAGAAGTACTATACTTAAGTTTTTCAGATTGATCAAGTATACTGAGTTCTGAGATCACCTGGACAAAGAATAGCTTTGCAGAAAATTTTACCCGAACAATCCGGTCGATTTTGAGAATTGACTAAGGTTCATAGACCA
>KZ451998.1:2099281-2152280 GCA_002786265.1 Apostasia shenzhenica
AAAAGAAATATTCCGTTAATAAATCTTAAAAATTACATTTGTACCCTTGTGTAAATAGTTTTCTTCTTCAATACCATGGTATATTAATGGAGATTTGCCCTAAAATCACCGCAGATCGCGGTTTTTTTCTTCCGTCGCAACCATCGGCACCGATTTCATCTCAACACTCGCAGTTTTTTTCTTTTGTCGCAGCCATCGGCCGTCGCTACCATAGTTAAACATAATTTTTATGAACGGCTCAAATTTTAAGTAACTTAACTATAGTTAAGTTACTTAAAAACTATGGTTTTTTATGGTAAAGCAAGTTAAAGTGTGTGGTTGTAAGCTTTGTAATGTTTGGAGTGTGTGTAGCGTAATTAAACAAGAATGAATGGGTAATGCGTAAATAAAGATGTTTAATGTGGCATGTACGTAATTATCCCAAAAATATTTACATATATAACACTTTATATCACCATATTTATATATCAAATATTTCTTTTTAAAAATTACACTTCACGCACTTTTCTTACACCCCACAAACTTTTTTTAAAACTGCAGTGTAATTTTTGAAAATAAGTGTGATACACGTAATTATGATAATATGAAATGTTATGTACGTAATTATCCTTAAATCAAAATCATTTGATTCCATATAGGATTGCAAAAAATAAAACATAAATTTGGACGCGAATTGAACTTAACCCAAATGAATTTGAGTTGAGCTTCCGGCCACAAATCAACCTTGAATTTTATTTTGAGTTGATTTCGAGCTAGGTTGGAAACTCGAACTGTGCGGATATAATTTTTATACATTGTGTATAATATTTTTTTAAAAAACAATAGAGTCGAGTTAACTCAATTTGAAATAATTTTGAGTTTAAATTTGCACCAAGTTGCCAGAGCTCAACTCATGTACAACCCTAATTGCCTTGGCTTGAATCCTTTTTTTCAAATAAGTTTATTATTTTAAATAATTATTATAATTTTTATAGATAATATTACATTTATTAAGAAAAATCATCTGATTTATAAATCGGTTATTATAATACCAGTAATTTCTCAGCGTATAACAATTAAAAAGCAATTCTAAAAGGCCAACTTATTTACTAGGTCTATTTGGCAATAGTAAAAAAAAAAAAGCTTATTTTGGTTATGATCATAATTTTAAATTTATTTTTAAAAAATTTTAAAAATTATTTTATATTTCATTCTACATAAATTTTAATATTAAATAATTATTTTATTTCACATCCAACACAGTTTTTAATATAATTAACTCACTTTATTTCACATCATATCTATTTTTTTTAAAAATTTCACAATTTTTTTTCTTCCGACTAAATTTTAAATATAGAATTTAAGATTATATATATATATATATATTTATCAGAATTTAAAAATTTTAGAATTTAGGGTTGAGGGTTTAAAATTAAGACAAACTTTTTATTTCAAAAAAAAAGAAAAATCAATTCTAAGTACTCAATTGGATTTTGAATTTTTTTTTTTCTTTTTTAATAGCGATTTTGAATCTATTTGAAATTCGAACTATTGAGTTTCTTTTGAAAGAACTATTGAGTTTCTTTATAAGCTCTTGATGCAGGTCGAGAGGATCGACTCCGATTACGTCACTGTCATCGGCGTGGCCGCCGCCTGCGGGGACCTCGGCGCCCTCGGCCATGGCATCTGGCTCCACCGCTTCGCCCTAAGCCGAGGCCTCCACGCCAACGTTCGCGTTGGAAACTCGCTCATCGATATGTATTCCCGGTGCGGCCGCGTGGACTTCGCCCGCCAGGTGTTTTACGAAATGCCGAGCCGAACTCTGGTCACCTGGAACTCCATGATAGTCGGATTCGCAGCCAATGGGTGCTCGGAGGAAGCTCTGATCCATTTCTCCGCGCTGCAGAGATCCGAGATCCGGCCCGACGGTGTCAGCTTTACCGGTGCCCTCACTGCCTGCAGTCACGCCGGAATGGTCGGCGAGGGGCTGAGGCTGTACAAGCTGATGCAGAGGGAGTACCGGATTCCGGCGAGGGTGGAGCACTACGGGTGCGTGGTGGACCTCCTGGGCCGAGCCGGGCTGCTCGAGGAGGCCATGAGACTGGTGGAGGAGATGCCGGTGAAGCCGAACGAGGTGGTGCTGGGGTCTCTAATGGCGGCTTGCCGGGAGCACGGAGACGTCGGGATGGCGGAGAGGTTGATGGGTTTTCTTCTTGAGGTGCGGCCGGAGACAGACTCGAACTACGTTCTGCTGTCAAATATCTATGCGGCGATGGGGAGATGGGAGGGAGTTGGTAAGGTTCGAAGCTTGATGAAGGATCTCGGGGTGAAGAAGAAGCCGGGCTGCAGTGCAGTGGAGGTGGGGTGCAGCGTCCATGAGTTTGTTGCCGGAGATGGCGGCCACCCTCAGACTGAAGAGATCTATTCGCTGCTGGGATTGCTTCATCTTGACATGGAGCTCCATGGGTATGAGCCCGTTGAAGCCATTGGACAGAGTTGAGTGAAGTTTTTGTGAAGGAGATATAGATGGGGACTTGCAACCAGGAGGTGAGGTCAGATTTATTAAAGAGGATTACAAGTACCTCGCCAACTTTTCTGAAATTTTTGTTTTTAGAAGTTTTTTTAACCCAAAGCCCAACATAATATGTTTTAGAATAAAATATATTTGATATTATCATTAATGTGTTTAGTATGAGCACAAACATTTATAACAAGCATATTTATACCTATAACAAGCATATTTATTTAGTTTGGTATGATCACGAATATACTTGATATGACCATGAATATGTTTAATATGAATATACTTATTATAAGCATAAACGTGTTTTTTATAAGCATAAATTTGCTTATTATAAGCATAAATGTGTTTATTATAAGAATTGAATTGACTATAATATCTTATAAACTTTAACTATTTGCAAAAATTATTAAAAAAAATTCATACAAATGAGGATGAAGATGACAAGAAGGAGGGGAAGAAACAGAGTAAAAGCCTAAAAGTAGTTATAATTAAATTATGGCCTTGAACTTCATAGATAACAAAATCAGCTAATAAATTGCCAAATACAAACTCCGAAATAAAAAAAATGGATCAAATTGAGTATCAGAATACCGAAAGGGAGGACACGGGCGAAGAGGAAGGCGAGAGTTCCAGGCAAGTATGCGACACATAATATGCTGCCCGACTAATGAATTAGTCTGTAGATGGTTCCTCCGCTGGAGCGATAGCTGATGTTTAACTTAGGGTTAGCGGTGGACAACTGTCGGAGAAATTTTCAAAAAATATGGACCATAGCATTTTCAAATTTTTGAGTTGTCGTAATCGCTGAAATCGCCGTTAACTCCGTCTATCAAACTTTCCATTTGTTGCCGTCTAAGCGCCCAACTGCAGTGGGGCCGCCCTCCGCCAGCTGCCTTGATTAATTGGTGTATGAAAAATTGACGTGGCAAGCTCTCTGAACCGAATATTTATTCTAAGTTGAGAGACCAAGTTTATGATTCTGAGAACTGTTTGGCACTCAATTGTTCAATTTACATTAGTACTATATTATTACTATATTAAAATATTTATAATTTAATTCATTTAATAAAATCTTTATTATCAATTTTTTATTCATAAAATAACATGAATAATAGGGCAAATTGCAAGTAGGTTCTTACCTTTCAGCCATATTTGCAAGTTGGTTCTTACTATATGAAAATTAACCAATTTGGTCCACAAGTATATTGAAATGTGCAGGCTGGTCCATTTTACTTGATAGACGATAAAAATTGACAATTTACTATTATACTTATGGTTAATTTTTTTATTTTATTCTTTTATGTTTTATGTGCAAGTAAGTTCCAAAAAAAAATTCTCAAAAAGGGCCTTTGTTCCATACTATAGGGAGAAGCAGCGTTCAGCTCGTGTCATGCCCAACAGAAGAGTTAAAGTTCATCTACATGCCGTTGCTCTCGTCGGTCTTGAAGTTCCTTTTGTCGAGGTTCCTCTAGTCGATGGCGTTTCGCAATGGTTATTTTTCTGTATATTGAGTAGTGGATCTCCACTCATTGTTCTGTTTTTTTTTTTCCATTGGTGTACTGATTGTTCTTCTCTGTCCGAAGGTTGGGTCATCAGCAAAACATTGGTCTTCCACTTATACTTTGGTGACATTTTGGTGAAGGCATTTCAACAAGTAAACCCTAACTATTAAAAATAAAATATATATTAAGAGCTTGTTTGGAAAATTATTTTTTAAGAGAGAAAATATATTAATTTATAAATTTAATAAAAAATAAAATTATTTTAGAACATATTATTATACAGATTTATATTTTTTAAATTATAAAATTTAGGTCCTTGAGTTTTAGTATAATTATTAATGTTGGCCCAAAGGCTTCCCAAGAGGGGGATGAATTGGGAATAATAGATTTTTGAAGTTTAAATTAAAACAATAAACTTGAGAAATAATTCAATTAATGCTGAGAGGTTGATTTAGCAAATAGTCTGTAGAAGAGCACAACAGAGAGCACCGCCAGAATGTGAGGTCAATTTGAGAAATAGGATTCAGTGCAGAAATAAAGTAGTTTACAAAAGAGAAGAGCAAACAGCATAAATATATCACACAGAAAGCACAAGAGATTTATAGTGGTTCGGCCTTCCGCCTAGTCCACTCTTCACGCACCTCGAATAAGAATTTCACTATAACCCCGGCTTTTTATGGGAACCAAAGCCGAACAAACTCAGTACAATCCTATGACTTTTTCAAGGAATCAAAGCCAAGCAAACCTCCAATCCTACAGCTTTTTTGCAGGAACCAAAGCTGAGCAAACCTACAACCCTCCATTAGGAAGAAGAAGAAAGGAAGGAAAGGTTTTGCTAGACTAGCTAGCTTAAATTATAATGCATGTACAAAAATTAATATTACAATGAGGTACTCTATGCACATGCAAATTAGCCAAGGGTCTACTTGAATAATTCCAAAAAACCTAATGTAAAAAGTAAGTAAAACTATTTGGAAGCTTAAGGAAGTAAGACACAATATGAGCTTTCTACAGGAAGAACAAGAAGAAAAAAATAGGAGTTTTGATGAATCTCAATAAGTAACAACTCAAGAATCAATATTCACAACAAACCAAAACAAAACAGCAGCAGTATAAATTTCTAAAGCAGGAAATAAAACAGAACCAGAAAAATTTCAGCTTTTTTTCACTTAAGAAACACCACAATCTCTTTCTTTGAAATCTCCTTCAAATGTTTTGCACATATGGCTTTGGGAGAAAAGAAACCGAGTGAGAGCTTGAGAGGAGAAGGTGTGTTGTTGTTCTCCAAAAAACAAAGAGTGCAGAATTTTTGAAACAGTGTTGGAGAGTTGGCGTAGAAGAATCACATAAGCTTAAGAGGATGCAGAATATTTCCGTTGGAAAGAGAGAGAAGCAAACAGTTCTTTTGTCCTTTGTGTTTGTAGGCTTGTTGCACTTAGCCAATACAAAGAGACAAAGCTAAGTGGATGTGTTGACGTAGGATGTGGAGGTCCCGGAAACACCAAAAGAAAGAAAATTCCGGGAGACGACGGCGCGCAAAGGGGTGGTGAGCCTGTTAATGAAAGCTCGAGGAGAAGATTAGTTCGAAGCAACCAGAAAAACACACAGGGATTTAAGGTGGTTCAGAGAGAAAATCCCCTACGTCCACCGGTCGATCAGCGAAGAAGTTTCACTAATAGGAAAAAATTAGCCCTGAAGGCTTGTACAATGCTTTTTTAGAGAAGAGAAGAGGAGGAAGAAGAAGAAGTAGGAGCTCCTCAGTTGGGGTCCTGATACAATGAAAAACGTTCTGGAGAGAGAGAGCTCTCTTTTTTACTTCTCTGTCGCTGTTTATCTCCTTCCTCTCTCTGTTTCTGGAGAACTGTTCAGCGATATTTATAGCCGGTGGGAAGGTGTAGCTTCACTTGGGTTCCCTGGTTTCCCGGAGGAAAGGTGATGGATGAGCTCTGAGCGCCGTTTATCTGTCACTGGAGAGATCTGTCGTTCGTACGGGAAAGTGACATCTTTTAATGCTGGTACTTTTCTGGGAAAGAACGTCTGTACAGCGATCGATGGGGTTAGGTGAAGTTGATTATGACAGGCGTTACCTCGTACCCTCGTGCCCGAGGTTACGAGGGTTAATCCAGGATCGTCGTGGACGATGGTTGGCTGAACCCTCGTGATCGATGTTTGACCTGGGTCAAGAGTCCTGCAAAACCTGAAGCTGAGTCAGCAAATCAATCAATGAAGTACAGGCCTGTCAAGCGCCACATGTTCGGCCAGGATGCAGCGCAGGAACCACGTGTTAACAGGATGAAAAATAAAAAAATAATAAAAGAAGCATGCCTCGATATTTTATCATGGTTCACAAAGCAAATCAGGCTTTTCAAAAAACGGTAAGCTGTAGGTAGTCAAAACACAAGCCAAGATGTCATGGGAGAAACAAACCCCAAGTTACAAGGGAAAGGAATGATGGCTCTTGATTTGGATTAATGTGGCTCATGAAGCCTTTTGGAAAATACATGGGTATTAACCAATAGGTTATGTGTTGCCATATACCAAAATAGAAGAGCAATCAATGACCATGTAGGCATCTATCATAGGCATGAGATTGTATTAAGCTAAACCATCTTTTAACCTAATATATGATAAGTATTGAGTTTTGAGTTAAGTTTCAAACTCAAATCAATAGATTGAGTGAGCTACACTCTCAATTCAAATTACTTAACATGAATAGGTTGAGGAGATTTTTTTGCTTAAACAATCAAACACAACAAATACGAAAGGAAATAAGGTTTTCTTAACTAGAAAAATAAAAGGAATATGCACATGCTCACATAATTATCCTAGAAAAGTAGATAGCAAAATTCCAGTAAAATCCCGCTTTTCTTTGGACTTTAATTAGAATTTAATCCTCAAATGAGATAATGCAACCTGTTAACACACTAAACAAGAGTATTAGTCTATAACAACTAAATTAATTGTGATCATCAAAACTAAAGAATTCAACAATTAAATGAGTTTTTATTATTATTATTTTTTATATTTCCCTTTTTCTTTTTCTATCGGAGAGCGTAGGGGTTGCGATAGAGAGCATAGTGGAGAGGGATGGGAGAGAGAGGGGGGTGGCGACAACCCCCTCTGCTTGCGATTGTCTCTCTTCGCTCCACTACCAGCAGCTCTCTTTGTCATTGTCGACAACTCTACTAGAGAGAGAGAGAGAGGTGACAAGAACAACTATAATTTAACTATTATTTTAATATTAAAAAATATATATATAATATGAAATAAAATTAATTTTAAAATTAAAATTTATGTAAAATAAAATTACTTTTAATATTAAAATTTACATTAAATATAATATAAAATGATTAAAATTTATAATAAATTTAAAGTATTAATAAATTATTATTTTAGCCTTTTTGTGAGTTATGAACTAAACAAAGGCAAATAAACACGGACCACAACCAGAGGAAGCAGTATGAAAATTCTATACAAAATTCACTGAGATAATAAGTTTTTTTTTTAAATTCAAACTGTTAAACCATTAAAACAAAGGCAAATCTAACCGTTTTTGATAAAAAAAAAAAATTTCACATATTCTATCCAGTAGTCATTGTAAATAAGGGATAATGCATAAATGTGCAAAAAAACGGTGTGATTCTAACATAAATAAGCTTTCAAAAAAAAAAAAAAGGGGGTGAAAATGATTAGAGATCAGCCCTTCCGGGATAACGAGGAAAGGGGATGACATCCCTGATATTGTCAAGGCCGGTTGCGAAGAGTATCATTCTTTCGAACCCTAATCCGAAGCCGCTGTGCTTAACGGTGCCGTACCGGCGGAGGTCGAGGTACCAATCATATGGCTCCAGTGGCAATCCAGACTCTGTAATTCTTGAAACATAGAACATACAGAAAACTTCAATAAAGAAATGACTTGAATGAGACAGGTCTAATCTTTGAAAGAATGAAGCTTGTCTGTATCATCCCATTCTAGAAAAAAAAAAAAAATTTCTTGTTTCAAGTAGAAGTCTGCTGAGTAAGACTAGCCAGAAATGTGTGGAAACACAGTAATTTATAGTAGATTCAAAATCGACTAATTTTTGACTTGATGCCAGCATGCAAAAATAAAAATAAAAAAAGTACCAAGTCAAAATAAGCGTCAAATGTGCGTATATTTATTTCTGACCATATATATGATATATGTATCAGGTGCATGTGCATGCCAAAAATTACTATGCTCAAATTCTCCTGTATTGCATCATTGGTTGATTATCTGTAAAATTATTTTTAATTGGACGCAAAACATGACCTTGAAATAAAGACAGTTATTTTGGAATGTAGGTACAATGTAAAATAATGTTAATTTTAATGTTGATGTTTGTGTAGGATTTGAAATTTGTGTATGATATGACTAACTGGGCAAACAAAAAGTTATGTCAAATCATCGATATTCACTATTCTTATCTACTTAAAAACTAGTCAATTAAACAACTAGAAATGCCACAACTTATGAGCACTGATACATTATGAAAGCCTAATGTATTAGTATTATATCCGTATCAGATACCGATACTTTTTACTGCATATCCAATATGTCACGTAGTATATCAATTTTTATTTTTTAAAAATTTGATATTTATCCAATACTTATCTAATGTCCTAATACTTCTAACTAGAGAAAATATTAGATTAGTAGATTTGTCCCAGGCAATAAAAAAGAGCTCATACATAAAAAATGACTTATATTTAGACTTGAAGGGAGTGTGATATATCGAGTTCACACAATTGGAAACGAAGACGATTTGCTAGAGTCTTAGCAGCAAAAAAAGATATAATATCTATAAATAACTACAAACTCTACTATAGTTGACCCTATTTTGAGGTATTATAGACGTCAATCCCTCAGGTAACACTTTGTCGTTACTTTTTTTAGACGTCAATCACGCTTCTTTACCTAAATTAAGCTTGCATTACAAAAAAAATAAAACTTAGCCTTTTTCTATTTTATTTATTCAATTAGTCAGAGACTTAGAGGATATGCATCTGCATTGATTAGATCAATATAACTTGGTTCAGGTCACAGTAATTATATTACTAATTAATTGTATCTTGTTTGCATCAAGCTAATTGAGTTGGGTCAGATTTAAATTAAAATTGAAATTGATCTACTGAAATATATTTAAACTTTCATTTCACTTAGATATTCTGTGACAAATTTAGAAGCAATTAAGTAAATTTCATGGCATCATTCTAAATTAATATTCTTTTTTGAAGTTTAATAGTTGTTGAAACATATTTTATTATTTTAATTTGTATATTTGTTAGTAGCATCGAGAACGTTCAAGAACACAAAAGTGCAATTAATCTTAAGAAAATTTAAAAGATGTTTTTGAAATTCATATCAATAGTGTTACTCTAGGGTGCTATATGAATTATATTTAGAAAGGAGACGAGCCACTATTAATGCCAGCCTTCTTCATTATGAATGTATAGAATAAGAATTTTACATATTACAAATAAGTCATTAGAGTTATTCCATAATTACAACTAGGTCCTCAACGCTCCCATTCAAGCAAGTGCATAAGTATTATAAAGCCCTAATTTGTTACAAATATACTCAATTAGTTCCTCTCAAAGATTTGATTAACAAATCTTCTAATTGATAATTAGAATTAACAAAGTACATAATAACTTCTTTAGACTAGACTTTCTCCCTAATGAAGTGACAGTCTATCTCAATGTGTATTGCCTCGCATAAACGACTAAGTTGGAGACAATGTGCATAGCAACCTGATTATCGCAATATAACTTCATTGACTTAGATTGACGAAATCCTAATTCTTACATCAATTGCTTAAGCCATATAAGCTCATATGTTGTTAGTGTCATCACCCTGTACTCCGCCTCAACACTCGATTGTGCTACAACGTTCAACTTTTTATTAGGACATAATTGCCCAATATTAATCTACTAATATATATTTAAACTCTAATTCTTATTTAAATAATCTGTGATGGGTTGGAAAATAATTAAAAAAATTTATAATATTATTTTAAATTTAAGATATTTTGAAATTCAATAGTTGCTAAAGGATGTTTTTATTTTTTCAAGTTGAATTATTTGTAACATTACTTTTAATGATATCAAAAACATTTGAAAACATATAATTAACTCAAAAAAATTTTAAATTTTTTTTTAATTTATAACAATAAGATCTATAAATCATTCTCATCTACCAAAGAATTACGCCATAAATAAGAAAAAAGTAAATGCATTGAAAAGTAAAATCAGTTGAAGAAGCACAAGGAATTTGTCCACTAAAAATATTAGTTGCTTAGAAATGAAGCAAAGCAGTAGTCAAACATGAAAGGACATGTTCTGAAAGCATGCAATATTAATCAAAACTAGCTATCTAATAGGCAATATGAGAGACTATATTTCATCTTGTAGAACATAGGTAAATTATCATGTCAACATGAGAAGCTATGCTTTCATCATACTATTTTATATTTCATACAACAACAATAACAAAACCTTCATTCAAAACTTCCTGGAGTTGACAAAATGATTCCTCTTTTCCATTCGGCTCTAAGAAAACCAATGGTCATGCGAGTAATTCTAGGTCACTTTTTATAACCTATCTCAATTCATTTTTTGTCTACCCCTTCCGTATTTTAAAATTGTTCCATGAATGCTATCAAATTTACAAAAAAGAAACTATACAGGTTGAAAAGGCTATATTCAATAACAATTTAAAAATAGTTTAACAGTTTAGATAGACGGCAGTAAGCTTAAGGTAAGCATGCTATTCACTAAGATGCAGATGGATCTAGAAAGAAATTATAGCTTAATAAGCTGCAGAAACATAAATACCTCTGCATAAGAACATCCAATCTTTCCTCTCTCTGGCTTCCCCCAATCAACTCACCAACCTATTAAGAAAAATAGCCATCAAAATGATACTTTGTACATGAAGAGCTGAAGGTATGAGTATTGAAGTCAAAAACAGCAAAACATCCATCACAAAATAAATAATGAAATGAAAGCATTAGGTGTTCTACAAAATTGGTTAGCTCTTAATATTAAGATAAAACTATTGGGGATAGCATACCTTTGGTACAAGGACATCCATAGCTGCTACAGTTTTTCCATCATCATTCAATCTCATATAAAATGCCTTTATGCTTTTCGGATAGTTGTAGACAATGACAGGCCTTTTGAATACTACCTCTGTCAAGTACCTGAACCATTTCACAAGGCATTATGCTAGTTAAGAAAAACAATAGGTGAACTACAACTTAGACAAGATACCTTTCATGCTCAGATGCCAGGTCAACTCCCCATTCAACTTTATTCTCAAATTCCCTGTCCCTCACATTTTCCAAAAGCTGGATAGCTTTTGTATAAGAAATTCGTTCAAATGGCATTGATGACACATGACTTAGACGTTCAGTTGCAGTCTTATCAAAATTTTTAACCATGAATTCCAGATCTTGATGACAATGGTCAAGTAACCATTTGCATAAAAACTTAACATAACTTTCAGCATAATTCATGTCATCCTGAAACAATAGAATGTGCATTAGAATATGTTGGCCAATTTACAGTAGATGCCTATTACACAACATTTGTTCAGTTCCAACTCAAGTATGATCTTAAAATAGTGTAACATGAAGAAAAAATGGTTAACGAGTTCTACAAGATAATAAATGTACAGTAAAAACATGTTAGGGAAGTGAACAAAACATGTACTAACCTCCAGATTTGCAAACGCTATCTCCGGCTCAACCATCCAAAATTCTGCCAAATGGCGTGACGTGTGAGAATGTTCTGCTCTAAATGTTGGCCCAAAAGTATAAACATTACCCAGGGCACATGCATAAGTTTCAACCTGGAGTTGCCCAGAAACAGTCAAAAAAGCTTGACGCCCGAAAAAATCACGAGCATAATCTATCTTTCCATCCTTATGAGGGATGCCACCTTTCAGTCTGAACCTGTCTTCCAATTTTGCCAATGTTTCCTTTGCCTTAACCAATTCAGAAACTGCTGCTGCGACCTCTTCTTTGCTAGCATTAGATGATTTTAAATATGCAACTGAGTCACCTTTCTCCTTGACAAGAAGTTTGCTAGCCTCAATATCAGATTCTGATGGAGGAGGATTCTGTTTCATGTCTTTCTCTATTTTTTCAGAATCACTAAAAAGCGTAGTTACTTGGAACATTTCACCAGCACCTTCACAATCACTTGTAGTTATTATTGGAGTATGCACATAACGAAATCCATTTTCTCTAAAAAAAGTGTGAGTTGCATAGGCAAGCTCATCCCTAATTCTTGCAACTGCTGATATCTGAAAAGAGTATAGTAAACATAAATACATTTGTAGTGAATTTGGTCTATCAATTGTTTTCTTATTACTAACACAAAGAAGGTAAATAAAAGGAGAAAGGAAAAAGAAAAAAAATTCTGGTAAAAAATAATAGTAAATAGAACAAAGGTAATCCTAGTCTATGAGGTTACCAGCTGTTATGAGGTCAAAAAGGGTGACTTGAGAAACTAAACTACAGCATAGTAGAGAGGCTATCTCTCAGGTTTAGACTCAAAACAATGAAGTAACTCATCTTTCTTGGTTACAATTTGGGAACATAATCATTTCATTAAGACCTGTACTCTGATTTGATAACAATGCTATTAAGAAATTATAGTTTACATAAGCTAATAGATATGGGTCCTCAAGCATCTACATAGATATGGGTAATCTTAAATATGCTCATAATGAATAAATTCTAAGAACATTCAAATATTACTCACAGACATGGATTTATTGCCGAAAGAGGCTGGTACTCGGGAAGGAAAATGAGAGAATGACTTGCAATGATGAATAGGAAAAAGAATCAATGATGGATTTGGTTTCAAGACAACGTTTCCTTGTGAATTATCTGTGATTTTTTTTCTAGACAAATATAGAAAAAGAGCCTTATCAAGGAACCATAGGCTAGAGAGTTAGATAAGGCGCTTATGTATCAGAGAACGATTAAGAAGGCAAAGGAAAAAGGAAATTGACATTGAACACGGGCTCTTACTCAAACATACAGACACAATTCAAATTTCACTTTTTCTTCTATTTAGCATGATAGCAAATATAAACACTGATTCTTCACAGCTTTCTTTAATTTCCTTATTCACCTAGCACATTTTTCTGTACTCCTGTTTGGTTTTGAATAGCATAACAAAGAACACTGATATTTTCCATCATGAATATAAAACTATATACCATAAAGGAAAAAAATGGCATAGCAAGAAAGCACAATATGTCAACTGCAAGAACCATTAATCCCAAACAAGTTGGGGTTAGCTACAGGATTTATCTTCTCCAATAAGCTTTATTAAAAGCAATGCACTTTATAAGAACAAGTGAATCAAGGTCATTTCTAATGACAATATCCCAAATTATTTTTTACCTTCATCTCTCTCTTTATTTTTATGACTTGGACCCTCACATTTACATAAAGAGGTCCTCAAAGGTCGATGATGGACATGATCCATGAGAGAAATTAATATTATGAAAAGAGACAGTTTTATACTGATTGTTAAACAGCCACAAGACTCCTTCATCTGGCCTTAGAATTAGGCTATGCTTCAACAAAACAACAAGGGTAAACAAAGGAGATCTGATGATCAAATGCTTCCAAAAAGAAATATATATTTCCAAAAATTAATGACTTATGACCAAAAAAATTCTCCTTATCTAAAAGCCCTTATTATGTAATGTCAATTGAAAACCTAGAAAAGTACGCCTCTGAAATTATATACGTATTAGAATGTGCTCTAGATTTGATGATCAAGAAAAATGGCAAAATGGTGCAGTATGGTATTCTACTTAAAAAATGCACATCTAATAACATAACAAAATCACAGCAAAATCAGTGAAACTACTGTGCTATAAACTTTTTACTGTCAGTATTAGCTGCCGTATGAAGAAGAAACATGGAAATACGTTCCACCTTCCATCAGCCAGTAATTCCCTTTCCCACCCATCACGCCAAATAGAAGGAAAAAAGAAGGAAAAAAAAAGACTAGGATTGAAAGAACGAAATACTTAGCTTCTTCAAGTTCATGGTGAACCAGCTAAGAGGGACATACCAAACAAAGGGCAGGACGCTCAAAAAATATATACAGTTGGCCAAAAGCCTCCTGCAGTATTTTGCCCACATCCTTATACTTTACATCCCTCGCGAGATGAACTCCCTCGCGGACAAATTGGCCAAAGACGAAAGAGGAGAAAGCCAAGACATTTCGACGCCAACCTACGATAACCATGAAGTGCTCAACGCAGATGTCAACTCCAAAAGCTGGATGGACAAAATCTTGTGGTATCTCCAAGTGGGAGAACTTCCAACTGACAAAACTAAAGCCAGGAAACTCAGAGTGAAGGCTATGAAATATGTTCTCAAAGAGGGGCAACTATTCAGATGCTGCTATTCCTAGCCCCTGGCCAAATGTAATAATCGCCTTTACCTCCACCGAGCGCCGAAATTCGACGACCAACCCTCACGGACCTCTTCGCGATTCTGGTCCAGCGACTCCTTGAGGAGCCGCTGGGGTTCAGCCCCTTTCCGATTAGCTTCTTCGAGGCTCCGTATGGGCAAACGCAGACGCTTTTCGACAAGGCAACGATGGCACTTCGACCCTTGCAGCTTAAGCTCCAACTCTTTGGCCTTCCTTTCCTGCGCCATCGCTTCCCTTCCAAGCGCCCCCTGTGACTCCTAGAGCTGCAAAACAGACTAATTAAGAACAGCCGAATTTACGAAACAAAATTAGTAAATTTATTGCCGCTTTCATTTGGTCAGTGAGCGCATTTGGCGCTGACTGTCACTGGTAATTCGACGTCGTTCTGGGTCACAAAGGGAGATTCTTCTTCTCGAAAAATCTCCCTAGACTCCTCGGAGCTCCAGTTTTCTGAGGTTGCCTCACCTTTGGAACATGTGTCCTCCAGATCCCCAACTGATTTGTCACCCTCTTCGCATCGTCGCTCACCTGGATATCATCAATATATCCCAGGTCGATCTCTCCTCCGGCCGAGGTGGCAGCAATAACCGAAGAAGCCCCTTGGCTGGCCCTATTCTCCTCTTTTGGGCTGATGGCTGGGACGGGCTAGCCCTATCTTGTGAGAACCTTTTGCTCCCAATATCTGGCAGGAGGCGGAACCATGCTAGTTTTCCAATTGCGAGCGCCCTGCAAGAAGAAGCATTAGTACCAACAGCTTCAGACCAAAAACAGCCAAAAAAACTTACCCATGTAGGCCTGGCGTCGTTCTCCAAAAGCCTCAGATAATCCTCCGCGTCGTGGACGTGCTTGCAGATCTCGTCCACGGCCCGAAAATATGGATTTTCGAAGCCGATCCCTTCTCCCATAAATCGTGCTTTGCCAACCCCTCCGAAACTACACACAAAACTAACCTCCTCTAGGTCAGCGAAGAAGAACCTCTCTTGTACCAATTGGCGAAGTCGTGTCCCTCACCTAAAACACCTGTCAATACATCCCCTTAATGGCAAAACCCCAGACGAGGATATCGCCTCCACTGAAAAGTGTTAATGTCCTAAGGGACCTTTTCGGCTCTGTAGCTCCTTCATTGAGGGCGGATCATTGGTCACGGCGTTCGGCCGAGATTACATAAGGACAATGTTAAAATGGTTAAAAATATTGACAAACTCAGGTTGAAAGGGGAGGCACAACCCGCCGCAGAGATGGTGGAGGCAGACTATGATTTTCCGATTCGACGGAGTCTTAAACGCCGCCTCCACCGAAGGGAATTCTAGCCCTAGCTAGGGGTCTCTTCCCCAAACCGGCCCGATCTTCATGTCGAAGGTGCGAGGAGGGAGGTTACACTTCTCCCCAACCACACTTAAAAAATCATCCCACATCTCTTTCGCTTGGCTACGCGATCTCTTGGGAGCCATCTCAATCACAAAAGAGTTTGAAAAGTGGGGACCACTCTGACCCCCGGGTCTTATATAACCTCTGGCCCGACGGTTCCACTTTCAAAGACTATCATCTGACTATCCAAGCCTACTACCCAAAAATCAAAGGCTACTGATCATGCGCGTACCCTCGATCTCCGCAATAGTCATTTCATGAAATTTGAAACACGACAAGTGGCAAAAAAGTGCAATAATGACAAGTCATTTCACGAAAAATAGTTTTACTGAATATTAATAAGATTACATTACAAGTTTACTACCAAAAAAAGAAGGAAAAAAAGAGAGAGAAGCAGAGGAAGTAGCCCTGTGGCAAGGGAAGCTGGAACTCTGGCACCACGAGAAGATTCTAAAGGGCCCGGGCAAAGTCTGTTCGGCGACGATTCTCTCCAATCAGCTCTTTGACGCGGGCCTCCAGGGCAGCTTTCTCCTTCTGAAGTTGTTCGATCTGCGCCGACGCCGCCTCCAAATCCCCTTCTTGCTTGACGCACTTTGACTCCAGGTCAGCTATTGTCGTCTCTGCTCGATCGCTCCAACCTCCACAGAAAGGCCAGAGCCTCATCAAATTTCTGTTTGATTGCGGTTGCCTCTCGCGGCCAGCGAAGGCGCGCGCCGTCAATCTGATCGTTAGCCGGCAGCAGATCATTAGTGCGAAAGCTTGGGCGGCCGAGCCCGTGCCACCAGCTCAGACAAAAGCTCCTGCTGAGCCGGCTGCTGGGCTGACGGGACTTGAAACAGCCATCGGAAGTTGCATGATCTGAACAGACACATTGCAACCCCCTGTAGCCGGGGACAGAGTTCTCTCCAGTTCCGCAACTGAAAGTGGTTTGTTGTCCACCAGGGTGACGGTGTTCTCCACTAGCAAAATCGTGCGTACGCTCCATCCTGGCCACCGAAACTGTGCCTCGATGGAGCACACGTCAAGCCCCTCGAACTCCCCGAGCTCCCTACATCAAAGGAGCACGCCCCGTACCGGACAGATGGATTGTAGTCTCTTCGGCACCTCTGCACATTGGCCCTTCTAGACACGCTCTGATCGGCCTGCGACACACGTCTAGTGAGGGGGATGTCGTCATCAACGTCCTCAACCTTGCTCTCAGTATAAGGACATTTTGCCCTGCTAGCAGACAGGAAACTCGTTCAAGCTCTAGCCCGCAAGGAATTCATAAGGAATTCTAGTGTATCATGGCATACCATGGGTTAATGGCACGTGCATCAATGCATGCAATTTCAGAGAAAGGGGGAGGCATGTTTGTGTCTAGATTCACGCCAGTTACATCAAAGGCGTACACGTGAAAGGTCCACAATGAAGTGCACACATGAAAAGTTTAAGTGGAACTCACGTGCGGACGCACGATGAGCACATGCCAGCAGGCTCAAGTCGAAGAACTTAAGTCGAACTCCCAAAGTTCAAACCAGCTGAGCTCAGTGCAAGCACAAAGCGACGGATCCCATACTGTTTTAAAGAAGAATGGCCAGATCATGCAGATCGTATGACAGGGTCACCAGACCTCCAAAGTACAACCATTACTCAAGCCATGTCAGGAATGGAAAACTTTTTTTTGACATGACAGCCACAAGTAAATTCTAGGCTATAAAAATCCAATTGTTTATAAAGAGACGAATCCTTTTTTCTAGATCTTGAACTCTCAACTGTAATTTAACATTTTCTCTTAACAAAATTTCAAGGTGCGGTGACTTCGACACTATGTTTTTCCCGCTTAGGCAGTTTCCATGTAAAATCGCTTCTTCCACAGTTTGCCTCACATTTTTATGGAGTCAAAAAAATCGCAGCTAAAAATTATATTCTGTGGCCTACAGCTAAGAACTCAAGGAGAAAGTTTGCTGCAAAGTTGCATTCCCATATTTATTTGAATGATAACTTGCTAAGCTAGTTTATCCTCAATAGAACCGAGAGCTTCACTAGAAATCAGAAATTGTTGGAGAAGAGTCAATATTTAGAAAACAAATTAGGCTTTCTGAGCGCTTACCGTATTGGTGCGTGCACGAAAGTGAACAAAATCACGCAGGAACTCGAGAGTAAACTTAGTCTTGGGAAGCGGATACTTTGCCGGATCAACAAGCCCAACCTCCAGTACCTTGTCCACCCTGAGCTCCACATTCTGCTTCACACCCTCCGGAGGTTTCTTCAGCTCGCCCTCGACCAGCACAGAAGTCCCCGTCGGTGTCAACTGCGCAAGGGGAAACACCGCCGCGTCAACGATCACTTGAAGATTCGCGAGGCAGGAGCCATCATTGAGCTCCAGGAACGCGAACGAGCCCTTCCCCTGTTCCCGCCCCGTCTTCACCCAGCCGCCGACCACTGCTTTCCGTCCAACGAAATCTTCCAAGCCTTGCAAGATGGATTTGATAAATATGCGGCCTTGGGAACGCTCCAGCGCCGGATCGGAGCTGGGGCCGTCGTCCGCGAGGGATAGTGCGGCCACACTCCTAGTCGGCGGATCCGCGACTGAGCCGCCGTCGGCCATAGCGTTTGCTTTAGGTCGACGGGAGATGGCTGGGGATTTCTGGTAGGGTTTGGACGCGCCGGCGGCTTATGGTTGCGTTGTGTGGCGCTCAAGAAAATGATCTCCTTTTACTTGCCAGGATCAAAACACAGATCAAAATACTACTAGTTTAAAAAAAAAATATAATAATAATAAATAAAATTTTTAAATTATTTTATATAAATTTAATATAAAAAATAATATTTTATTTTACATATTTAATAATTTTTAATGAAAAATATAAACTTTATTTCACATCTTAAATCAAAATATTCGATTTGAATATTTTGATTTAGAATATGAAATAAAGTTGATATTTTTATTTTAAAATGTTGAGTATGTAAAGTAAAATAATATTTTTTATATTTAAATTTGTGTAGAATAATTTAAAAAATTTATTTATTATTATTATTTTTTAAATTAGTACTATTTTGATCATGTTTTGATCCTCGCACCAAACAGGGCTATAAGAGATTCTGTTTTTCTATAACAGAAAAATTAGACTTTTTTTTATCACACAGAAATATTAGAATATTATTAAAATTGGTGCGTGTTATTTTAATATTATATTATATTTATATTAAAAAATAATTATTTAATTTAATAATATATATAAATAAATTTTTAAAAATATATAAATTTAAATTACTTCTCATTTTATCTATCAAATTGTAATTTTAAGTTTCATTAAAATTAATTAATTTTATTTGCTTCATTGATCAAGATGGATTCAAAACTCTCTAATTTCATTTTAGCCAAAACGTTTAATTTTACACAAAAATCATAGCATGTGTTACGTCAAAAATGTCAAAATTGATTGTTCTAATGTGAGCAAATCTAAAATCAAATTAAAATTTAAAATCAAGACTCAAACCCTTTAAATTTCTATAAACTATGCTAAAACTGAATCGTACCGATTAATTTTGTTCGGTTTTAATTCAGTTTGGTTCGAGTACGGTTTCAAATTTATTGGAACTGATTAGCTCAGGCTAATTCTCAATCCTAATGCTCGAACAAATTAGAACCGACCTGAACTGGAACAATAATTGATTATTAAATATTGAATGATCAAATGTTGATTATACTCCCTTAATTTAAGAATTAATATTAACTTTTTTGATAATTTTAATTATTTAAGAGAAATTATTTTGTTTTTGAAATCTTTGTTATTATATAAAATATTTTTATAGTGGTACGAGAGATAATATTTTAAGCTTGGACCTGACCAAGTCTGGTTTGAGTTTAGTAAACTCAATTCATTTTCAACTCCTGAATCACAAGACTGAGTGTAACCAGTTCGGTTCCAATTTCGGAATTGGAATCGAACCGATCCTAATTGCACCTCTACTTGAGACTTTATGGTGGGGACACCACTATCGACCGTCGATTCATTCCTGACAGAGTTTACCATCGACGGCCGAGATATAGCCATGCTACTTCGATCTGGATTGATTGAGTATTAGGACAGATTTGGAAAGATGGATACTGCGGATCGCTGACTCGATGGATTAGAAATCTCCTATTCATTCTGATTGATTGGAGATTTCATTTTGAGATGATTTTATTTCTCTCATTTATTTTGTATTAATTGTTTTTATTTCGGTAATCATTATTTAGGCATGTTATCTAGTATTTCCTCGTTTGTGTAAGGAATTTATTATATTATGTATTTTTTTTATTGAGTCAGTCTGTATGGAGGCCTATATAAACGCTTCCCTATCACTTTATTTTCTTAATGTTGAATAAATCTGATTTGTGTTTCCTTTGGGATTATTTGATTCTGGAATAAATCGATATCCTGGATAGGGAAGGGCTTGGACCTTGGGTGAGAATTCCTAAACTCCACCCGCTCCAGCTCCTCCCCTCCGAGTTCGATTTCATTTATCTTGCACCTCCAGCATTCACCTTGATTTCTTGTACAGGTCCTTCAGACGCACCTGCTCTTCGACCGTGCACGTCCCAGCACGGCCTATGCGGGCCCCAGCTCCACCTGCGCGCGCGACGCTCTCGCCCGCACGCGCCAGCACGCGCCTGCGCTCCATTCGCCGGCGCAGCCCCCTCGCTTGCCCGCCGGCGCCGCCCGCTCTCGCGCCGCCGGCGCCGCCCGCTCTCGGCGCCCCGCGCCGCCGCTCTCGCGGCCCGCCCGGCGCCGCCCGCATCTCGCGCCCGCCGGCGCCGCCCGCTCGCGCACCCGCCCACCTTGCTGCTCCAGCCGGCGCGCCCGCGCGCCAGCCTAGCTCAAGTCTGCCTCGCCCGCTGCCCTCCTCGCTAGCTCTCGTGCGCTCGCCTCACCCACCTCGCTCGCGCCCGAGCGCTGATAGACGCGGACTACCCTATTTTGGAGAATTATATTTTGGTCCCTGAGTTTTCTAGTTTAGGTACGAATTTCAACAAAACCTTTAATCTGGTAAAATCGAATAATCTGGATTTTTTTACTCGCTTGAGATTTGCTCGAACTTGTCCCGGCTGTGCGATCTTTCATTATTGAGTGATTTTCAATTACTGTTGGTTAAATATTGTGAGATCCCTAATCCTGTTCTCCGTTTCCGACTTGTTGAAAACCGGATTGCGCCCTAATCTGAATTGGTAATTTCTCAATTACCTTAGATCTAATTTATTTAAAATTTTAAAAGTAATTAGTTTTGCGAGCTTAATTAATTTCTCAATCATCACAAACTCATTCTTTGATATTCAAGCATTAGGTTGTGAAAATCTGCTTTATAAAAATTGCTGATCTCTAAACTGCATCATCATTCATCCGTCCCGCATCAAGTTTGGTATCAGAGCCAGGTTCAAATTAGGGCATATTTGCATCTGCATAAATTAGATCATATTTATTTTATTACATGCGCACTCGTTCTAGTTCCAAATATTCCATTTCTGACCCTAAACCAACTAATAGTTTGGATCCCGAACTTCAAAGAGCATTAAATGAGATTATCACTAGATTAAATTGTATGGACGGTAGGATAGACCGACTTGAGGGCCAAAATAATCAAGAGAGTGAAATCGAACAATCTAGGCCAATTTATGGACCTAGGAGAACTGAGCATAACCCTATGGGTTATCAAATACGAGAGTCACGTTATCCAGAAGAAAATAACTAGCGTGGCGTGAAAGTAGAGGCCTCAACCTTTGACGGTTATCTGGACCCAAAGGCTTACTTAGATTGGGAAGCAGACATGGACCATTATTATGCATGGTACGACATGTCAGAAAATCGAAAGGTTAGATTCACGAAGATGAAGCTCACTATGCAAGCCAAGCTCTACATAAATAATGTTGAGCAACTCTTGCAACACGGTCGACAAGAACCTATTGGATCGTGGGATGAGCTTAAAGCAAAATTTAGAGAGAAATATGTTCCTGTTTCGTATCAGCATCACCTATTAGATCAATGGAAGAGGCTAACTCAGGGTAATAAAACTGTTGTTGAATACATCGTGAAGTTCGACAAATTTCTTATGCGATGTGGTATTCATGAAGATCCAGAAGTCACATTTTCTAGATTCCAATCTGGACTTCGGGACGACATACAATTCGAAATTATTGTGAGGCAGATCCCAACCCTTGAGCAAGCTTATCAAGTTGCCCAAGATCTAGAAAGGTATCAAAGGTCGATCACACTACGTAAAGTTGATCTACGCCCAATGGTAGCTCCCACAAGGACTACGCCCTCAGGGACTAAGCCAACTAATGGTTCACTAGCCACTGGCCGGCCTCTTGCCACTGACAAAGGCAAGACTGTGATCGGAGAAACCTCTCGTAGTGGTGGTAATCGGTCTATACATTGTTTCAGGTGTCAGAAAATCGGTCACATGGCATTTGAATGTCCTACAAGGACAATGATCATAGAGCAGGATGATGATTCTTCAGCCTATGAGGATGACCCACCCACCTATGTGGTTGATGAGACACTTATTGGCGAATTTGAGGATCCCGAGTACAAGCTCTAGGATATGTCGGATTTACTTATGGGCCTGACTCTCATAGTGATCCTAGAATAGGGATTGTTAGATGTGCTCTAACCCAATCCAAAGAAAGTGGTGATTGACGCATAACTTCTATCTTTCACACTTATATAAGAATCAATAAAAAAGTGTGTAAGATTATCATTGACAGTGGAAGTTGTGTGAATATGATCGCCACCACAACTGTGTCTAGGACTGGTTTAACTCTCGAGAGTCATCCCAATCCATATAAAGTTTCCTGGATTAACACCTCTTCCTTGGAAGTTACACAGCGATGCTTAGTCCTAATTCAATTCAATTCCTAGCAGAACAAAGTTTGGTGTGACGTCCTACCAATGGAAGTTGGTAGCATCATCTTAGGTAGACCTTGGTTGTATGATCTGGATGTTACTCTTCGAGGATGATCTAATTCCTGTGTGTTCACCAATAAAGGTGACAAGATCGTGATAGGTCCTTCTCCTCCTAAGGCCATTAGTAAGAAAAAAATTTCAAGTAAGAAAGAGGCCTCAAAGAAAAAAGGTCTTCACTTAATTGGCGCTCGAGAGTTCGAGAAGAAAATAGATAAGAACTCCTTAATTTGGGCTGTTGAGGTTAAGGAAGTGAAGGAGAGTGATCCGATTGAACCTCCACCAGAAGCAGTTCCTATACTTAAAGAATTTATTGACGTGCTCCCGGGAGAACTTCCCGACTGCTTACCCACGATGCGTGATATCCAGCACGTGATTGATCTCGTGCCTGGAGCGACGCTTCCAAATCTTCCGCACTACCGCTTGAATCCTACTGAACATGCGGAGTTAAAACGACGGGTAGATGAATTACTCCAAAAGGGGTTCATCCGAGAAAGCCTTAGCCCTTGTGCTGTTCTAGCACTTCTGACTCCGAAGAAAGACGGATAGTGGAGGATGTGAGTAGATAGTCGCGCCATAAATAAAATCACGGTCAAGTATCGCTTTCCCATCCCGCGCCTGGATGATATGCTTGATATGATGGCTGGAGCCACTATCTTTTCTAAAATTAATCTTAAAAGCGGCTATCATTAAGTTCGAATTCGTCCAGGAGATGAATGGAAAACAGCCTTCAAGACGAAGGATGGCTTATATGAGTGGTTGGTGATGCCCTTTGGGTTATCTAACGCTCCCAACACCTTCATGAGACTGATGATCCAAGTCCTGCGACCATTTATGGTCATTTTTGTCGTGGTCTATTTTGATGACATCTTGATCTATAGCAGGACTAAGGAAGACCATGTTATACACCTATCCCAGATCTGTCAAGCCCTTAGAAAAGATAGCTTGTACGCCAACTTAAAGAAAAGTGCATTTATGACTGATCAAGTTATCTTTCTAGGCTTCATAGTATCCTCTGAGGGTATATCTACTGATCTTGAGAAGGTAAGTGTAATAGTTAGTTGGCCAGTTCCTCAGAGCATTCATGACATACGCAGTTTTCATGGACTGGCGACTTTCTATCGTAGATTTATCCGTGGATTTAGCACCATCGTAGCTCTGATTACCGATTGTATTCAAAAGGGATCATTCGAGTGGACGAAGGCTGCTGCTAAAGCTTTCGAAGAAATAAAGAATAGAATGACGGAAGCTCTAGTTTTGAGACTTTTAGACTTCTCGAAAGTTTTTGAGGTCTCGTGCGATGCTTCTAGAGTTGGCATCGGTGCTGTACTATCCCAAGAAAATCACTCTGTTGCCTTCTTTAGTGAAAAATTAAACGAGGCTAAATAGAAGTACTCTAGTTACGATAAAGAGTTCTATGCTATTGTGCAAGCCTTGAGGTATTGGCGACATTACCTCTTACCCCAAGAATTCGTTCTATTCTCTGATCATGAAGCCATGCGGTACTTGAACTCACAAAAGAAGTTGAATTCAAGACACGTAAAATGGGTTGAATTCCTACAAGAGTACACCTTTGTACTTAAGCATAAAGTAGGAATACATAATAAAGTCGCGGACGCTTTGAGTCGTCGAGTTTCACTCCCGTTAACTATGAGTGTCGAAGTTGTGGGATTTGACAAACTCACCAAATCCTATAAAGATTGTCCTGACTTTGGAGTCATCTATGTCGCCGTGAAGGAAGGACAATCTAGAGAGTTCACTGATTTCTTAATTCAGGATGGCTACTTTTTTCGTGGTTGTAGACTTTGTCTACCACGAACATCCGTTAGAGACTTCCTTGTTTGGAAGTTACACGTAGGTGGATTGGCCGATCACTTTGGCCGAAATAAGACGATTGAGGCCGTAGAGACCCAATTTTATTGGTCAAGCCTCAAGAGAGATGTCACATGTATATTTGGTCAGTGTTGAACTTACGCTGTGGTCAAACAGTAAAAATAGGACACTAAACTTTATACGCCTCTACCCGTACCCGATCGTCCTTGGCAAGATCTTAGCATAGAATTTATTCTAGGATTACTTAAGACTGCTGATAAGCATGATTCCATTTGTGTCGTGGTTGATCGACGGCGGGCGTGCGAAGGGGCTACGCCGGCGAATCGGGCGCAGGCTCTTGCTGGCGCGCGCGGGCAAGCACAGGGCGGCGCTGTCGGGCAAGGCGCAGTCGCGCGGCTTGGACACAGATGCACGCGAGGGCGCTGTAAGAGCGTAGCGCGCAGGTGGAGCTGGGGCACGCGCAGGCCGTGCTGGGACGTGCACGGTCGGAGAGCAGGTGCGTCTGAAGGAACTGTACGAGAAATCAAGGTGAATGCTGGAGGTGCAAGATAAATGAAATCGAACTCGGAGGGGAGGATTTTAGGGATTCTCACCGAAGGCCCAAGTCCTTCCCTATCCAGGATATCGATTCATTCCAGAATCAAATAATCCCAAAGGAAACACAAATCAGATTTATTTAGCATTAAGAAAATAAGAGTGACAGGAAGACGTTTATATAGGCCTCCATACAGACTGACTCAATAAAGAAAAAAATACATAATATAATAAATTTCTTACACAAACGAGGAAATACTAGATAACATGCCTAAAATAATGATCACCAAAATAAAAACAATTAATACAAAATAAATGAGAGAAATAAAATCATCTCAAAATGAAATCTCCAATCAATCAGAATGAATAGGAGATTTCCAATCCATCGAGTCAGCGATCCGCAGTATCCATCTTTCTAAATCTGTCCTAATACTCAATCAATCCAGATCGAAGTAGCATGGCTAGATCTCGGCCATCAACAGTAAACTCTGCCAGGTATGAATCGACGGTCGATCGTGGTGTCTCCACCAACTCTCCCAGGGTGGGAAAGACTCGACTTTGTCGTGTAGGGGTCTTCTCTGCTGTGATATCTCTTTAGCAAATCTGGATCAAGTCTCTGCAGCTCATCTCTGGTAATCTATGAATCCTCAGACGGAGGTAAATCCTTCCAACAAATCAAATAACACTAGTATCCTCGATTTCTTGTGGAAATTATCTGCTCATCAAGGATTTGCTCTATTTACTCCTGTTTGTAAGTGGATTTGGCTGGTGGACACTCGGGTAAGGTTTCACTCTCAATGGGTAATGAAAGCTCAAATGGATCATTGGGTATTATTGTTGGCTCCTTGTATGCCACCAAGTCTGAGATATTGAAGGTTGAACTGATATCATAATCTGGTGGTAAATCAACAACATACGCGTTTGAAACAATTTTCTTAAAGATTCTAAAAGGACCAGCTCTGCGAGCTTGTAATTTCTTAACAGTTCCAGATGGGAACCGCTCAGGTCGAACTCGAATCATCACATAATCTCTTTCTAAAAATTCATGCATTCTTTTGTGACAATCTGCTAATTTCTTATAAGTGTCATTACTGACACTTATTTTCTTGCTAATCTCTTTATGCAATTTTCCTAACATGCTGTGCAAATGACTCAGCAGACTCAGACATCCTAACATGCATAGGTAATGGAATGAGATCTACAGGAACTCTAGGTTTATAACTATATACAATTTCAAATGGACTCATGCCTACAGAATTATTGACAGAATTATTGTATGCAAACTCGGCACGAGGTAAGACAAGGTCCCAATTTCTTTCATTTTGTCCCACTAAGCAACGAAGTAGGTTCCCTAAACTTCTATTAACTACTTATGTTTGTCCATCTGTTTGAGGATAAAATGTTGTGGAGAATTTAACCTTCGTACCGAGGAGATGCCACAGAGTTTTCCAGAAATAACTGGTAAATTTAGTGTCTTGATCAGACACCATTGACTTTGGCAACTCATGCAGTCTAACTACCTCATCGAAAAATAAGCGAGCGATCCTAGAGGCATCTGATGTTTTAGAACAAGGGAGAAAATGTGTCATTTTAGAAAATCGATCAACCATGACACAAATGGAATCATGCTTATCAACAGTCTTAGGTAATCCTAGAATAAAATCTATGCTAAGATCTTGCCAAGGACGATCGGGTACGGGTAGAGGCGTATAAAGTTCAATGTCCTATTTTTGTTGTTTGGCCACAGCGTAAGTTCGACACTGACCAACTATACACGCGACATCTCTCTTGAGGCTTGGCCAATAAAATTGGGTCTCTACGGCCTCAATCGTCTTATTTCGGCCAAAGTGACCGGCCAATCCACCTACGTGTAACTCCCAAACAAGGAAGTCTCTGACGGATGTTCGTGGAAGACAAAGTCTACAACCACGAAAAAGGTAGTCATCCTGAATTAAGAAGTCAGTGAACTCTCTAGATTGTCCTTCCTTCACGGCGGCATAGATGACTCCAAAATCAGGACAATCTTTATAGGATTCGGTGAGTTTGTCAAATCCCACAACTTCAACACTCATAGTGAACAGGAGTGAGACTCGACGACTCAAAGCGTCCGCGATTTTATTCTCGATTCCTACTTTATGCTTAAATACAAAGGTGTATTCCTACAATTTATTTTATTGAATATTTTGAAGGTACTACTGATAGTTCTGAAGAACCAACTGCAATAACAAAATTACAAATTATAACTAAAAATAAGATTAAGAAAATATTAAATAAAGTTAAAAATGTAGAACGAATTAAATATCTTCATTTAGGATGTATTCAAATAACTATAAAAGCTAATTTTAGAGCTGGTTTAGATTCACCTATAACACTAATAATTTCAGATAATAGATTAATTACAATAGAACAATCTCTCATGGGAATTATACAATCAAATTTATTATATCAGGTACTAAATATTAAAATATTTCCTAATTTTTTCATAAGCCTTAAAGATGAAAATTTAGATCAAAGTTTAATGATATTTCATAAATAAGAAAACATCCCATGTTAAAAGACAGTAAACCTTTAACATTTACATGGAGATTTTTGGGACATTTTTGAGAAACTAATAATGTAGAAATAAAACCAATACCTTCTGATAAAAGATTAGATGATTTACATAATCCATATTCAGAAGTAATATATCCAAAACAACTAACAAATAAGGATATTCAATTACCCGTAGAATGGAATGTAAATATAGATAAAATAAAAAAGCATCAATTAATAGAAAAATCACCCACTAAATAATTATATATAAAAGAAGGTAGATTATCTATTGGGTATAATAGACAATTAGATAATATGAATATGTCTAAAAGATTACAAATCAAGAATTTACATCAAGATGAATATGAAAGTAGTCCTACTTCAGTTATAACAAATAAATTAGATTTAAGTATCATAGAAGTTTTAATCGGTTTCAAAGAAAAAACCATTACAGTAAAAGCCCTTATAGATACAGGTGCTTCTTTATCTCATATTAAATCTAAATTAATAGAAAATAATATATCTATAGCTGAAAAGAAAAGATATTATACTTTCGATAAAACAATTCAAGAGCTAAAATATAAAGAAAATATAGATAGTTTAATGATAATTGATATTTTCAATGAACTTTATAATTTAGAATATAATATAATCTACAGTGATGATAGAAATACTTTTGATATGTTAATTGGACAAGACATCTTAAAGAAATATTATCCTCTAAATATAAATTTTGAAACTATACAAATAAAAATTCAAGGTAAAATGATAAATATTAAAAGAGTAAATGAATGCACGTTATATAGTGTAAATGTTCTATCTAATCATAACAATAAAATATTCTTTACTAAACTCGAACATAATGCAAAAAATCCAATAGAAATAGAAATAGGATATGAATTTTATTCATTCGAAGATATGCTAATACAACCAAATACAACTGTAAAAATTAGAACATGAATAAGTGCTAAAATAGCGAATGGCTATTATGGATTAATTAAAGGAAAAAATAGTTGAATTTTTAATAACGACATGACTATTACTGAAGGAATAATTAGATCAGATTATGCTGGAGAAATTAAAGCTGTGATAAGGAATAATGAACAAAATAAAATGATAAGAATTAGGAAAAACTATAAATTATTTGATTTAATAATTTTTCCTATTATAAAATTAGTGCTTGAATATGAATCTACATAATATGAATAAACACTTAAATAAAATATGTATTAAAATAGATTTTCTCGGATATAAGTCATTTCATATTTATGCAATTATTGATACAGATGCAACACCTTATAAATGAACAACTTTGGGTAGATAAGTTTGCTGAAAAATTTGAAGGAAAAGTTTTCTTCACAGGAATAAATAGTACAATGGAATCCTTAAAATATGTTAAAAATATCAGTCTTTTAGCTCAAGCTGAAGATAATTATATATCATTATTTTTTTCACATATATATATATCTGTAAAGATTTCTCTTGTGACATGATTATAGGCATGGATGTATTAAACCAATACCTACCATTAACAATACATACAACTTATTATACATTTACAATACAGCAAACACAAATAAAAATTTCATGAATTTTTAATCATTTAAATTTCATACGAATGAATTACAAACCTGAAGTTTTATCTATAACTAAAAATTTTAAGCTAAAATATTTAAACTCTTTACAAGAAGTATTTTCAGATAACTCTTTATTATTATTTAATAGAAGCCCTCGATTTTGTACCTTAACCCCATTAGATAAAAATAAAATCATACGGATAAAACCTCTAGTATATTCTATGCAAGATACATAAGAATTTAAAAAACAGCTAATAGACCTAAAAAAAATAGGATTAATAGAGAATGCCACTGAACCTCATTCTTCTCCAGCATTCATGATAAGAAATCATGCTGAAGAAAAGACAGGAAAGGCTAGAATGATTATAAATTATAAAAAACTAAATGATAATCTAAAATTTGATGGATTTTATATTTCTATTACTGAAAATATACTAAAAAATATAAGTGAAGCTAAATGGTTTAGCAAATTTGATGCTAAGTCTAGATTTTGGCAAATCAAAATAAATGATAATATGTCAAAAGAATTAACTGCATTTTCTACTCCTTTTGAACATTTACAATGGACTGTAATACCATTTGGATTAAAAAATGCCCCTCAAATTTTTCAAAAATAGATGAATTCTATTTTTTCTTCGTACAGTCAGTTTATACTTGTTTATATTGATGATATTCTTGTATATTCACCTACATATGAACAGCATTTAGAACATTTAGAAATAGCCAAAAATTTATTAAATCAACATGGAATTATTCTAGGAAAAAATAAAATTGAACTATATAAACAAGCCATTGAATATTTAGGAAAAATAATAGACTAAGGAAAAATAACATTACAAGAGCATATAATAATCAAAATTAAAAAATTCCCAGACACTTTTGAAACTGTAAAACAGTTACAAAATTTTTTAGGAATATTAAATTATGGTAGGAAATTTATTCCACGATTAAGTCAATATACTAAACATCTACAAGAAAAATTAAATACTATAAACAGACAATATAAAAAAGACAATGAAAAAATTATAACACGATGGGAAACTGATAAAATTAAAATACAACTAAATGAAAAAGAAATACAAGAAATTAAATATCTTAAAACAATTGTAACTAAAATACCTAAAATCATAATTCCAACAAAGGAAGATCAATTAATACTTTTTACAGATGCTAGTAATTATTATTGGGCTGGAGTATTAATAACAAATAAAAAAGAAGTTGTTGGTTATACCTTTGGTAAATTCACAAAATCAAAAATAAACTATTCAACATATAAAAAAGAATTTATAGCTATTCTAAAATCGGTAACAAGTTTTAAATTTTGGTTATTACCAGAATATTTCAAATTATAACTGATAATAAGGGATTATATCATTATATTAAAAATAAAAAACATGATAACAATTGTAGACAAATACGATGTCTTTTACAATTAGATGAATATAATTATATAATTTCTTTTAATCCTGGTTTTACTAACATTTTAGCAGACTTTCTTTCTCGAGAAAATAGTTCAACTAATTCTTTATAATATGTAGAATTCTTCATATTTGCAGGTTTTTATGGATAATTCTTGGAAAGGTAAATTTTTAAACTAAAATATGCCTCAACAGAGGACCAATAATATCTCTTCTCTTATACATTCTCATACTTCAATACAAGGAAAGTATAATATTTTTTCTCCTAAAGTATATCAGAAAAATATATCCTTCAAGGAAGAAACCGATTTGTGGAAATCCGTTCCATTCTTCGAAATTATGTGTGTCAATAATAATTTTTCTGACAATTCCCAACTCTATTGGTCGTTCCATATGTAGTGTGAATGCCACAAACATTCGTTGTCTTTGATCCGGTAGACATATTAATGATTCCTTTAATAAATATGGTAGCGCTCTGTCTTCATAGATGGTATCTAAAATTCTTGTTTGTAGATCTTTGGGTAAAAGAGTTATAATCTTGTTGAGACAGGCTTTCCTTTTTGCTTTTTCCATATAGGAAGAATTAATGTTGGTATGTTTATATATAAGTTCTAGTATAGGATATAGCTTATCATATTCTTCAGGATGATATTCCTCGCATTTCCGTAGAAGATGCTGAGAAAATTACTCCTCATTCTGAACAGGATCAATATCTTGTCCATCCAGTATATCAGATACGGAGACTCTCACAATAAAAAACTAGAGGACAACCATTAATGAAGGATTATCCTTTAGAACTAGTTGTCCTCTAGTTTTTTGTCGTGAGAGTTTCCATATCTGATATGCTGGATGGACAAGATATTGATCCGGTTCTATTAATGTAGAAATAATCTCAAATTCCAGAATCCTTTCATATGAATTTGTGGATGATATAATCATAATAACCATAGATTTTCTTGATAAATTTAATCAACAGATAATATCTTCATTGGTGAGCAGCAATAGTAATTATAAATCTGATATACCAATGTCTCCAAAAACATATAGCATAATTAATAGCCTCTGGAAGTTAGTTGGAGGATTACAACATAATCCTTCATTAATATATACCCTACTGGAAATAATATCTCATATGTATTATATTGAAAATATCCTCTATAATACTACTCAAAAACCTCAGAATGAGGAGTAATTTTCTCAGTATCTTCTATGAACATGCCAGGAATATCATATTCAAGCTCTAATTTTGTAATAGGAAAAATTATTTTGATCCAGCATAATCTGATCTAATTATTCCTTCAGTAATAGTCATGTCGTTATTAAAAATTCAACTATTTTTTCCTTTAATTAATCCATAATAGCCATTCGCTATTTTAGCACTTATTCTTGTTCTAATTTTTATAGTTGTATTTGATTGTATTAGCATATCTTCGAATGAATAAAATTCATATCCTATTTCTATTTTTATTGGATTTTTTGCATTATGTTCTAGTTTAGTAAAGAATATTTTATTGTTATGATTAGAATATAAACAAGTATAAACTGATTGTACGAAGAAAAAATAGAATTCATCTATTTTTGAAAAATTTGAGGGGCATTTTTTAATCCAAATGGTATTACAGTCCATTGTAAATGTTCAAAAGGAGCAGAAAATGCAGTTAATTCTTTTGACATATTATCATTTATTTTGATTTGCCAAAATCCAGACTTAGCATCAAATTTGCTAAACCATTTAGCTTCACTTATATTTTTTAGTATATTTTCAGTAATAGAAATATAAAATTCATCAAATTTTAGATTATCATTTAGTTTTTTATAATTTATAATCATTCTAGCCTTTCCTCTCTTTTCTTCAGCATGATTTCTTACCATTAATGCTGGAGAAGAATGAGGTTCAGTGGCATTCTCTATTAATCCTATTTTTTTAGGTCTATTAGCTGTTTTTTAAATTCTTATGTATCTTGCATAGAATATACTAGAGGTTTTATCCGTATGATTTTATTTTTATCTAATGGGGTTAAGGTACAAAATCGAGGGCTTCTATTAAATAATAATAAAGGGTTATCTGAAAATACTTCTTGTAAAGAGTTTAAATATTTTAGCTTAAAATTTTTAGTTATAGATAAAACTTCAGGTTTGTAATTCATTCGTATGAGTTTTAAATGATTAAAAATTCATGAAATTTTTATTTGTGTTTGTTGTATTGTAAATGTATAATAAGTTGTATGTATTGTTAATGGTAGGTATTGGTTTAATACATCCATGCCTATAATCATGTCACAAGAGAAATCTTTACAGATATATATATGTGAAAAAAATAATGATATATATAATTATCTTCAGCTTGAGCTAAAAGACTGATATTTTTAACATATTTTAAGGATTCCATTGTACTATTTATTCCTGTGAAGGAAACTTTTCCTTCAAATTTTTCAGCAAACTTATCTACCCAAAGTTGTTCATTTATAAGGTGTTGCACCTGTATCAATAATTGCATAAATATGAAATGGCTTATATCCGAAAAAATCTATTTTAATACATATTTTATTTAAGTGTTTATTCATATCATGTAGATTCATATTCAAGCTCTAATTTTGTAATAGGAAAAATTATTAAATCAAATAATTTATAGTTTTTCCTAATTCTTATCATTTTATTTTGTTCATTATTCCTTATCACAGCTTTAATTTCTCCAGCATAATCTGATCTAATTATTCCTTCAGTAATAGTCATGTCGTTATTAAAAATTCAACTATTTTTTCCTTTAATTAATCCATAATAGCCATTCGCTATTTTAGCACTTATTCTTGTTCTAATTTTTACAGTTGTATTTGGTTGTATTAGTATATCTTCGAATGAATAAAATTCATATCCTATTTCTATTTCTGTTGGATTTTTTGTTCTGTTGTAATTAATCTATTATCTGAAACTATTAGAGTTATAGGTGAATCTAAACCAGTTCTAAAATTAGCTTTTATAGTTATTTGAATACATCCTAAATGAAGATATTTAATTCGTTCTGCATTTTTAATTTTATTTAATATTTCCTTAATCTTATTTTTAGTTATAATTTGTAATTTTGTTATTGCAGTTAGTTCTTCAGAACTATTAGCAGTACCTTCAAAATATTCAATAAAATGAATTATCTTTTTAGGTTTTTGATGAAGAACAATTAGCAGAAGTTACTATCGACACCAATGCACTGGATTTTCAGTGGGGACCACAGATGGAGAAATTATTGGCAGATATGCAAATTAACCTTTCTTCACCCCTAGCAACTCCGAATAATATTTCGATACAGTCTGATTAAGACTTCAGAATAATTTTTCTCACATACCTGTTAGGGACCTCTTTATAATTTTGCAATAATATGACATCTTTCAGTTTACTTTCGGTCCAAAGAAGGAATCATCCGGACAATTATACACAGCATCAAATGCTTTACGTCGGCCTCAACAAATAATGCACGCGCACTTTGTAATAATAAAGATTCTCTATTTCGCTTATAAAAGGGATAGCCTCCGAGCTGTGGAAGGCATCCGAAAAACGCTTACGCGCTCTTTCCATTCTATCTTCCGCTCCTTCCACTCTTGCTCCTTCCATGCCTGCTTCTTGCTTCCAATCCATCTGGTATTAAATTTTTTAAAGAGACGTTTATGTTTATATTTATGTCCACCACGCTTGCTGTGCGTTGGAAGAATGCCAAATTTATAAGTAGGGATGACATTTATACAACACTGTTTATGTTTAGCTTTAGATTTATCCTTGGAAAAGGATTTACGTAATTTCTGTTCTCGACAATATTCGATGAATAAGTTCATGGCGCATTTTACGCGTAATGCTAAAGTATCAATTTTTAAATATGTAATATCTTTGTTTAAAGCTTTATTAATAAATTTAGTATATTCTTTCTTACATTTTTGGTCCCAAGGTGTAGGGAGTTTATTAAAATATATCTGTGCCCAATGATCATATTGGGACATTGAAAGTTTCTAGACATATTCCATATATTTTTGAGAGAATTCCTATATAAAGCATATATATTACCTATTTGCATTCGAGATAAAATTATTTCAATTTTTTCTATATCATCGGAGTTATCTAGGGAACCACCAGCAAAGAATTCTAATAAAAATTTACCAAGCAGAACAATAGCATCTTCCTTATTTTTTTTCTTTTTAAATTTTTTGAAATTGCGGAAAATTTTCAAGAGATTTTAAAACCATCACTACTGAACCAGCAAACTTGGATGTTATCATTTCGAGCAATTATTGTGTAGACATATATGCATAAATATTTTTTAGTCATCTTACTAATTGTATCCATTGAGAGATATATTGTTTTCTTTCTAAAATTGGGATTTTATCAATATTAAAGATATATGGATCATGTTTTGGATCTTGTTTCTGATAGGGTTTATTTTGGAAAAAATCTTTTTCATTGGTGTATATATCATCGAATGGATCTTCCTCTTTGGGTTGATAATGTTGATCAGTGTATTTATTAAACTGTTGAGCAGGTGTATTATGATGAGGTCATCGTGAGGTCGTTTTCGAGAACTTGGTTCTCCAATTTCCATATAAATTTCTGCAGAATTGTTATTATTTTCGATTTCTTTTTCATTCGTGTTATCTGAATATATTTCATATTCAGGAGTATAATCAAATAGATGAAATAAGTCTTCTTTACCTTTATAAATTTCTTGAATAGCAATTAATTTTTCTGAAGTTAGATTATTCATGTATTCTTGAATTTTTTCTTCTAAAATTTGTTTATTAGTTAAAAATAAGTTATAATATTCTTCCAAATTGTCATAATTTTCTAATACATCAATATATTCTATTTTTTCTATATGTTGTTTTTTATTAAGTGGAACATTCAGCCAATGATAATATTTTTATTTATTATCATCATAATTTTCTATCCGTTTATAAGGTTTTTGTATTTTTGATTCAATAATATTTAAATTTTCTTTTATTTCTATTAAATTTGTTTGATTTTGAACTGAAATATTATCATATATTTCATTAAGCATTTCTATTAATATTTTAAAATTATTTGTTAAATTATTTCCACTAAGTTCTTTTAAATATTTATTTTTAAATTCTATAATAGCACTAGCTGAACTTGTTTCTGATTTTTGAATGATTTCAAACATTGTTTGTTGAATTTTCTGTTTTTTGATCATGCAGATGATGATTAAAATCTAAATAGTAGTGAATCTGATATAGAGGAATTTGAGACATACTTTGATTCTACTAGTTCTGATAATAATATAAATTATCTGTTCATGTTATATGAAGAAACAAATCTAGAAGACTAGAATATTGAAAAAATAGTAAACACATCATTAGATAGCCATAATGAACAATTTATTTTTGATAATAATCTATATCAAAAAATAATTAAATTAAAAAATAACACAAAGGGTAAAGATGTATATAATGAAAAATTTTGTTTACAATTAACTAAACAAAATTTTTAGAAGATAAATAAGAAGGGTTACAAAAGTATATGCATATAAATACTGTCTATATACATATATATATATATATATATATATATATGAACATATTATCTACGCAAAAAAAATAGCTCCATTTAAGACTCGAGTAAACTCAAAATTGAATGCTTATTGAGCTGAGCCAGCTCGAAGCCGCAACAATGCACTACTTGATTCAGCTTGAGCTCGAACTTAAGCTTAATTTTAGCAGATGAACATGAACTTAAAGATACCATTACTCGATCCAACTCAGTTCAGTTATAGCGGTGCAAAAAATAACAAAGCCTTAATCCTACTGCTAGTGCACAAGAAATAATAAAGGTTACATTGTAACTGTAACCAACTACATTAATTTGTTGAGTAATGAAAGAACAAGCCAATGGCATTAAAAATTTTCTTCCATCAATTTAAAAAAAAATAATAAAAAATTATCTCACATCTCACAAAAAATTTAATATACAAACTAATTTTATCAAACAACTTACGCAACTTTTAACACAATCAATTTTATTTTACATTCAACGTAACTTTTAACATCACATTTAAAGATCGGCTGAAAATGCTATCATTTATTTTCTCCAAATGTTCCTCGTACCAAACAGGCCTAACTTGTTCAAAAATCATAAGATTGTCATTAAATTACAAGGAAACAACGTAATTGTTCCATAAAAATTGTGAAATCTTCTCATAATATACAAAGCAGAACAGAATAGAATAGAATGCACCATGAGTTAGTTTTTCTGGACGCCACTTAGCCCAAGCGCGCTTGCGGTTTTACTGGTTGCCCGCCGATAACATTACGCCAGTCAAAACAAAGCTCTCCACCATGAGCAGCATAAGCAAAAAGAACTACAACACGCCAATATTCAGAAGATATTACAAGCCATGCGGCTATGTGTTTCCGATATTAACAACAAAGGGCACAAGTCGTTTGTAGTCTCTTTTACGACCGAGAGAACATGAATCAAGAACTCTTCCGAGTATCAATCGAGTGTTTTGAAGTGATATTTCCCTCTGTGACAATGCAACCTCTGTAGCCCCTTGCACCAAAGATCCCACACCGAAACCTGATCCTGGAGCATACTGCAGCTGCCCGCTTTTAGCCTTAAAGGAGCTTTGTGGTGCAAGCAAGCCTTGCAGAGTTTTTTCAGTTAAACCATAACCATTCTCAGTTGCTCCAAGTTCATCAGCATGACTACCAGTTAGGGTGCTACAGCTTTCCAGAAGTGCTTCCAGCACATTCAGAGCCTCCCAGCACAAGGTGCTTTCAACCAGTTGTGAGACAATTGCATAGACATGTGGGCTCTGAGCAGCATCAACTGGAGTTTGGTGGAGGAGAGCTTTGAGCAACAGTAGTATAACACGCTGGTAGTCAACTGGCCCTCGCTCAAGAAGCCGCAGTAAATGCCCAAATGCCAAGGAGGAATATTTTGGAAACCACTCAGCACAAATCATCGGTGATGCACGTGTAAAGAGATCTTCGGTGGAAGTTATATCACCTCGAGCGTAAGCTAAAAATACATCTGCAAGATCAAGTGACTTTGTTCGGCACCAGAATGAAATGTTGGATGCAACAAAGCAAGCCTTCTGGTACTGCTGTTGGAGTGGCGAAGTTGATCCAACAAGAGGCAGGTCCTTGTTCAATTGCAACCCTAGCCAGGGTAACAGACCAGTTATGTGCATTAGTAGCCGTGTAGCAGGATTCCCAAAAATAGAATCGCAGCTAGGTACTGTTATTCGTGACAGAACTTCAATTGCAGATTCATGGCTGACAGTAGACATCAGTCCTTTCAGCACTAAAGGCTGCACTCCTTCAAAGGCTGGAACCCTGCCACCAGACGGCAATGGCTCTGGGCCAGCGTGTGATTCTTCCCTTTGAAGCTCTGTAGTATCAGAACTGTTTATATCAAATTCATCCCGTGGCAGGCTTGAAAGCAGAACGTTCTCAGTTGTCCGGTCACGGAATGACAGCCGGTCAATCACACGAGAAAATAGCTCAAGTACCTGACAGTACACATGCACAAAGTCTGTATGCATCATTGCAACACACCCCCAAAATAGTTGTGGATAAAGGATCACTTTCTCAGGTTCCATGTTGTCAACCATCACCTGCAGTGTTAGGAGAATTTCCATAATAAAGCCTAAAACTGCTGGTACAGGATTTCCCAAGCACCTGTGAAGACATCGAAGTAGCAACACACAGTTATCATTCTTAACGCTGGGCCTGAGAGCTCGATATATCTGGTGAGAACGGCAAGCAAGGTGCCTGGATGTGCACTCCATTCCCCATTTAAGTGCCTCAGCACCCCAAGTTTCACGAAGGTCCCCTTGAAAGAATATAGCGTCAACCATGTCAAGTACAAGTGCAGATAGCAGTGCAGCACTAGGAAGTTCTGTACGAACAAGAGTTGGATCCTCATTCTCCCACATTAAACAGCCACGCTTAGACTGAATATACTTTATAAGGCTCTCCACTTTATGTTTGTTTTCTCCCTCACTGGTTTCTGACCCATATAACTCCAGATGCCGACCAGCAAGTGAATAGAGCAGATTAACAAGCAAATTCTTACAGTGCTCAAGCACAATATCATCTGAGCTGTCCATAGAAACACAAGTAACATGGAAAAGCAAGGGCAAGTTCTCACGAAAATCTTCATCATTCTCATAAGCAATTTCTGCAAGTAAAATCAAAGCGATATCTGCACGTGACAACAAGTGTTGGTGCCCCTGAAGAGCTGATTGAAGCTCGCTAGCATTGATCCCATGCAACCCACCACTAGCTTGGTGCAAGATGTCTTCACCAGAATTAGGTGTATCAATAAAAATGTCTCCACTATCCCTTGACACATGCCGGCTTCTCAGATTACCAGTTGATCCACGAGCCCCCATTAATGGACCTGACATGTTCATCAGAGATGGAAGCAACTGCCCAGACCGCCCAGCAGAAGCAGCAACTATGTTAACATCTGGAGGCATTGGGCTTAATGGGCCCGAGATGCTGCGACCTGTTACAGTTGAAGTCCTCCAGCTCAAATTCCCACTGGTATTCTTGAGGGGACCGTCAAGTGACCCTCTAACAAGCAAGGGTGACATGTGAGGTTGACTGTCTACAACAGTTGCAAGCTGCGCCATTGATGGACCTTGGGAGAATTCCAGAACAATGCTTGCAGTAGGGTCCACCTTTCCAGGCCTAATAGGATCCTCACTATCTTCCAGCATCCTCTGAGATAACTCACATACCAAGTGATCAATAGTTTGTTGAGGGCAGATGCGTGCAAGGTATAAACTCACTCTCTTGGCAACTGAAAAATATGTGGCAAAAGCCCCAATAATTTCTGCTGACGGATTGGAATCACAATCTTCAATTCCCTTGGTAATCAAGAAGTCCAAAACAGGTATTATGTTACGAGTATTACTAGCAACCGTGCTCCATAATTTCTCTATCTCATCAGGGAACTGATCTCCATGTTTCCATGTAACATAGTATAGACTTTTCAAAAGTCTCTCGCTCCACCCAGATTCCCATAATTTCAAGAAATTCAAGTTCTCAATCCAAGGAGCCATACAAGTTAGTACTTGATGCTGCGCAATTATGTCAACAGCATCAAGTTGCCGCTGCATGATTTCCTCACACAGCAGCTCACTCAGCTCTGGGTGGTCTTTAGCAAGTTTAGCAGATAATTTATATTGGAATTGTTGGTAGGAGTCAGGGAGGTTGCCAACTACAGAAGCCCGATATCGGGCAGTAGTCTCAGTGTCATCCTCAGCCCATTCACGAACGGAGAGTGTTTCCAACATTTGAAGAGCATCATCTCGAATTTGCCTGGATGGGTCCACCACTTTGTAAAGAATCAGGCTAAGAACCCGTTGCACCTCACAGTTTGGTATTTCTTGTCTCATGTAAACTTCAGCCAGGACACTGAAGTATCCATCTGCTAAGTGAGGCTCCGGAGAGTAGCACTACAGATTAATGAGATCCGACATCAGTGACGAAAGACTATAGTGGAGAAAATTCAACCAAGCGGATGAGACCAAAAATTAGGAAATCATCCGTTCTATTCAAAATGACAGAAAAGAGAGCAGGAGAATTGGAACATTTCTTGATGATTTCCATATGCAATATCATGGTTAGATGATAAATAAGTACTTAGCAACACTATAAAAATGTTAATGCAGGGCAGCTCAAAGGAAATTACATTTTTTTTCTTTCCATCCTCAGCTTCTTCTTTTCCTGTGCAACTTTACGAAAAACCTAATTGTCACATTTCCTTATGTTCGTTTTACATAAATAAATGCTGACAATCAACCATCTACAAAATTATGCCATTAATAAGGACATGTACGGTCTGTCTTTCAAAAGATGAAACTAACTTCAGTCCTTCAGCTTGTATTTGGACCATTCAAGAACTAAAACGTTTGCAAAAATCACATATATCTAAATAATTCCAGGAAAATTATCAAACTGTGATCTATTAGCACTGAATCTAGCATGCAAATCTGGTTAGGTCCAGTGCAAGTAGGCTTTGTACAGTCCACAAAAGAATAAACCAGCAAAAGTCTATAATGTATACTGACCTGGCTGAACCTAGGAAAAGCACGTACATTCATAGACCGCTAGTAACATAAAGAAGAAACAGAAGAACAATTACCTGGTCAATGCAAGCGGGAAATAGGTCCAAATTTGTTTGAATAAGATTTTTCAAAGCAGTTTTTGCTAATGGTACACGGAGATGACTTCCTTTTTGTTTGTCCTTCATTCCAACAGCACGCCCAGCATCCCCTGCGTACTTTGAATACGATGGTGTCCGTGGATCTACAGGTGAATACCCATATGGTGCCCTTGGTGCAGAATCAAGGAACAAATTATTGATCCATGATATTACTCGCCCAGTCAGTTTTCTAGCATTATCATCAAAGCAAGGGCCATATAAAAGAGAGGCAATAGCATTCATAGAAACCCACTGAACAGCCTCTACTTGCTCAATCACTTCCTTATCAAATGTGATTTTATCTATGGATTCCCTGGATCGGTTATGCTGACCAGACTTGTATCGCTCCACTTCCCTACGATACTCGTTGCCACCTTCCGGGCCCCACGTGCTCACAGATTCATCACACCAAGTCATGAGCAGATCAAAGATCTTCTTTCGTGTTCTAACATCAAATCTCTCCGACTTAGAGTCCACAAATTCCAGAGCTAGATATCTTATTACAGAGGCTAATGCATGGCGAAGAGGTTGCAAATCAGGAAAGCTATCCGAATGTGCCAGTAACAACTGGCGATATGTTTCCTCAACAAACTTCAGAAAATGTAAACGGAAAACAGGTTTTCGATTCAACATCCCTGGCCATATCTTCTCCGCAACAGTACGATGAATGTTTGCAATGTGAACACGAAGTTCTTCACGTCTGAATTTCTGGTACTGCAGAGACAATGAAATATAACGTAATGTTTTTCTCAACAAAACCTCCATATTCGAAATTATCAGGCTGCAAACACTGGAACATATTGTCGAGTCCACTGTCCCTCAATTTTAACGGAAAATATGTTTTTCGCATAAGGAAAGGGTCATGAACTCAACTCAAGATGTTTATTTCACAAATCAGCCCGAAAAGCAGATCATGCAAAATACTTTTACAATAATAGAAGATGTACGTGCAAGCAAATAAGCACATAAAATATCATATCATCTATTTTCAAAAAAAAAAAATATCATCACTAAATTGTAGATTGGTTGCAAGATCATCATGAAACTATGGATCGGCTGCATAAATATAGAAATGTTAAATAATTTTTCGTCTGAACCTTTTCGGTAAAATCTTGAAATTACTTATTCATTTAAGCACCGCACCTTCCATTTCTGTTTTCCCTCTGACTCTGCTGAAACTTCTTCAGCGAAAGATCCTAACTCTCCAAACATAACTTCACATATGTCAAGATGAGAATGTCCCAGAGCAGTGGTGGCTACAAGCTGGGAAGGATAAAAAAGTACATAAGAAACATCAGTTGCTTATGTATAAGCTGAAGCACAAAGCAGACGGAGTTTCTAACATGGATTTTAAGAGGAAATTGCAGAAAAATCACAACTTTCTTGTCTTAGATGGTTTATTTTAGAAAAAAATTTTAGGAAAATACAAATAAAACATAACCATTTTTGTTGGCTGATAAGGAATAATATAATATTTTATCAAAGAAAATCTCTGCCCAGCAGCATGTCCTAAAAGACAAAAACATTAGAACTCAAGGAAACTCAAGTGACCTGAATGTTGCACATAATAAACTTCCAGAGGTTTCAGTTAAATCAGAAATGAATGACTACAATAACAGAACAGAGGAATGATGTTTGAAGGGGCAGCCTGTGAATTGGTTATGACTGGCTCCCAAAATATTGCCAACATAAGAGTCCTGTTACACATCTTCAAAAATTGATCAATAAATTGACCAATCATGGTTTAAAGCTTGAATTCACTTGATTATTTAATGGATTAAGTGCTAGTCTATTGGATAATTTAGTGAATTAATACCCTAAATTATGATTGGTCAATTTATTAGTCAGTTATTGGACTGCATAGAATTTTTCCCAACATAAATATGAAGAACATGCTCTTTGATTAAATAAATATTGCAATTAACTTTTTAAAAAGACTGCTTTGATGCATTTTCAAAAACTCTAAAGCAAAATGACCATGATCTTGGCAATATCATCGGCATAACACCCATAATCCAGGAAAGAATGACTGAGTCCATACTAGCCTTTTTTGTGTCAATTGCCCAATATTTCCCACAAAATATTAGTATTTCTTTTACCACATATATCAGAAACAAGATGTGGGTACCTCAAAGAAATCTTAACGGAATGGTTATGTCAATTATGCAAACTTACAGCATGTGCCTCAGATCCATGCCTTAAAGATGGAAATATGAGATGAAAAAGTTCTTTGACTTTTGCCAGCCCACCATCTTCTCTATTATCCGGAGGACAGGAGCAAGTAAACATCGCATACATAAGCCATTGATCAAGCTTATTTTCTGTTTCTTGGGGTTGATGGGCCTTGCCACCTAACTCCATGGGTGTGATAAGAGCAAGCCTTTGCATAATCTCAGACCTGAAACATGACTATTAAAGTTACTATTTATCCCTCATTCCATCTAAGGATCACTTCAATTACGAAAAAAAAAAACTGTTCCTAGTCAATTCCAGAACTGACACCATGTTTCTTTTTCTCAGATAATACAAGCAATAACTAATATCAAATATATCTAGAAGAAATTTAATATTTCAATCAAATGAAATGCACGTAAGACAACAGATATCTTGAAGTCCATCAAAGTTAAATACACATTCAAAATGTAAACCTTATGCCTGACAACTATGCAGTTGACTTTTTGTTTTTGATATAATATGTAACTTGTTAAGAGAAGAAAATAAAAATAAATGGAAAACATAAAGCTCATTAAACAGATTGTGCTCCCACTTTAGCCTTTATTTGGTTGGTGGCCAACTTGGTTATGACTATTTTTTTTAAAAAATAAACCTATACAATTTTCAATACATCAATCAATTTTATTTAGTATTCTCACAATTAACTGACTTTATTTTTTACTATACACATATCTCAAAAAAATATATTTTTTTATAAAAAAGTTGAAAAATAGTCATGACCAACTTGGCTATGAACTAAACAGAGGCTAAGTGTGTACATATCTGTTTCATTGGATAAATTATGGATACTAATTAGCCAAACCACCACAACCTAGATGAATTTCTCAAACAGAGCATCCATGCTAGTGCATGTTTTCTGGATAAGATTAATGTTTTCAGGACATGATCAACAAACTAAAATATCATTGATGAAAATTAGTAAGCTTGATAATTATTCCTAAGAACTATGAATTTCACCCAAACCAGATGGCAAACATGATGGAGATTGCAAATGAAAAAGAACAAAGAATTCTCACCCAGTCACCTATCGAGGAACACCATATAGGTACAGAGATGCATGTGCATGCACCAAGCATCCAAACATGCATGTAGAAAGACAAGCATAAATGCAAAGCCTATCCCTCACCGCAACTGATTTGCCAATCTAACAAACACTCTAATACCCAACAAAGGTAGAGATTGAGGCACGCACCTTCAGTAACAAGAAATCTCAGTCAAATGAGAACTCCATTACAAACACGATCTATTTGATCGCAAGTTTCAATGTCAGATCCTTGTTCACTTTAAAATTTTGGCCAATAGTGTCTCAAACAGAAAGACAAGCATGAAAATTATTTAACTTAATGTTTACTCTATCAAAGAAAACATAATAATAAAAAAAATAAAATGACCATTGACCTGAATAGGAAAAAAGTGTGTATCACATAGATTAAATTTTGTTCCCGGTTGTCTTTCCAGTTTATTCACTTTATTTTGCTTTTTTAAAGTATTATATGTACTATAGAGTATATGCATTTTGAGTTTTGTAATCCTTTACAATATTATTTTGGAGATTTTTAACTTTGTTATCACACTTCACAGCATTCACATTTAACAAATAGACAAGGAAATGCTAGCCCATCTATTATGGATACCACAAGTTTTATCCTACACTTTAACTAGAAGCATGCTTGAGAACCCTCGCCCATATCAAGGAAGAGAAAGAATCCAAGCTTTCAAGCTGTCCAAGGATGCTATAGATTTATTATGTACAAGGTGTGACAATAAACTTCTACTGTCTTCTATTTATAGGTTGGAAGTCACATAATAGAAAAAGGAAACCCACCCAAGAGACTTCGGAAACCATAACTATGTTTAACAGGTTGTAACAGCCAAAATAATTTTTTTTTTAAATAACTGCCAACATAATTAAAACAGCTCTTAATACCACAACTCATTGTCAAAATAGGAACAAAAATCAAACAATCATAAGTACTATAATTAAAGCAGATATAAAGCATTAGCGTTATTGATTTAAATTGTATTACTCTCCCATTTCCCCTTTCACAGACAGATGTGTGTGAGCTTACATGACAAACAAATATGCACGGTATAAACAAATAAATTTAATCTAGAGACTAGTAATATAAGTGATGCCATAACTAATATAATTAATGCATCACCATCATCAAAATATTTTTTAATACTAACAGGTCAAAATGGAAAAGGCCCCCAGAAATATTGTGATAAAAAACTTAAATGACTGTTTGTGTGAAGATCTAAAAAACTGCAATCATCATCAACAATAGCGTTTTGCAACTTCTTCAAATCAACTTTACTAATCATGCTTTTCAATTATCCACATAACCAAAGCATCTGCAGTGCTAGTTCAAACTTATTCAGAACTACAATATTTATGATATTTTGAATGGATTTAAGCAAAAATATTAATTTAGCAAAATTGATGCATAGAAATACAAGTAATGATTACAGACGTATAATTAAATATGATCACTAGAGTAGCACTGCTAGTCTGGGAAATAAGATTGAAGTGAATGGGCTAGATGACATAATGAAAACATGGCATCACCAAACTTCGTTTAGTGGGAAAAAAAAATTTATCCAACATCGTAAGTTTTGCAATACTTCTATCTACATGGCAGTTCTTTTAGCATCTGGAGCAACAAAATAATGATGGCAGCGTCAATTGAAATATAATAAAATAAATAGAAGAGGATAATTTGCCTTGCTTGGAAGACAGCATTTGGGCAAAGTTCACCGGCATATTTCACAATCTCACTAAAACAGTTGGCCCATCTATTCTTATCTGGGCTTTCAAGAATGGATTGAAGGGTGACATCAGACGGAACAGGATCAAACTCCCGCCTCAGATCATAAGCGCGACTGGAGTCCCAATAGCAACTTTGAACAATATCATCCTAAGAATGCAGCAAGTTGTCAGCAGCCAATGTACTATGCAAAGTTTTTATAAATACTATCATACAACAACAAAAACGATGACCAAGCCTTTATCCCACTAGGTGGGGTCGGCTTTTATAGATACTATCATACATATAGCAAAACAAAATTACAACTGTTCAGTGATCAGAACCAGTATGGCTATGATATGGATAACAAGATGGACAATAAAGAAGCTACCCCAATTTCTCTGTAATATCAGATATAGCAAAAAATTACAAATTTTCTGTGATCAGAACCAGTATGGCTACGATATAGATGATAGGAAGTATACTTAGATGGTAAAGAAGTTACCCCATTTTCTTCTAGGACATCAATCATAAATATTGGCTCCGGTTCATACTTCAACTTTTGGTCAGAATGCTCCTTCAGTAATGGAATTTCTTTCAAATCATTTCTTAATGCACGGATACAGCGCAATAACTCCAAAGCAATATGCCTTATCTGAACATCAACAGAACTGAGAAAAACAAGACCAATTGCATCCATTTCTGAAGCCCGAAATTCATAAGGATCCCCTAATTGAGAAAAGGAAGTCTTGTGAAATGCATCCCCTTCAGTAGTTGGTTGCCTCATATTAAGAACCCCATCTGTTAATATTTGATCAGATAAGCAGGCCCTCCACAAGCGCATGTATTCCACCAGGCGGCCTAGCTGGGTTTGAATCAGAAGAGGAAACTCATCTGGAAGCTTAAGTATAAAGTTAGCCATCCCTTTCATGACAGCAAAACGACGATGTGGAAGATGTCGTACAATCCGGTTAAGCACTTGCACTGCTTCTTCACGAACCCCAGGATCAATGCTTATTCCATGCTGAGGAAGTATTTCTGTAATTTTCTCGCTTCTCCCAACTTCTTCAATCAAATATGGTATACACTTCAAGACAGACTTGAAAAGAGACCCTTGTGATTTTTCTTTAGAGACAGTATCTGATATTAGCGCAAGTGTGACAATATTTTATAAAAGCTCATCTTTATATTGGAGAAACGGATAGAAGAAATGAAAGAATTATATAAAAGATATAAATCAAACAGAGATAAACCAAAATAAACAAAAACAAGATCAGAAATTAGATAATAAACTCGCAAGTGGCACTTTTCAAACCAACAAAACTACAATAAACATGCAAATGACACTTAATCAAACCTGCACATATGCATTGTATCTAGACTATTGTCATTTTAATGTTACACAATCTTGGCAAGGTGGTCTTCTCTTTTGACAATAATAAGATCAATCAAGGACTTAAAATTCTCTTCCCCCATCTAACACCGCACTCTAACCCCTTCAAATTCTTTAGGGGAGCATGCTAACATGAGAAAGCAAGTCACCTTGGTTGTTCACTACTCAATTCCAGCGGGCAACCTAGAAGGTGGTCTGAAAATTCGTATTTTTGTCTGCCTAGATAGTTAGTGCTTCATGTTATTAATAGATCTCCTTGGTTGTGTGCTAAGATCACAATCAAGAAGGTTACAAACTATGTGTATGTCCATTCTTCTTAAAGCCTTTTTTAAATTGTTTCCCTCCCAAGTTCATTGGCAGGCTAACATACATAAAGAAATATATATGTCAATGGTGCTAGGAAAGCCTTTTTTCATTATCAACTGGGTCAAAAAAAAGTTTCCGTAATTAACTCATGTCTCTACAAATTATCAAGGACTATTTCTATATCCTCCTTAGCCAAACAGATCGACCATTTCAACAAACTTACGAATGATTGCTCATGACTGAAAGGCCAATTTAATTAATCCTCTTCTACTCTTACGCATCTTAGATGACATGGCTAGCTCCACTAGCATACTGGTTAACAGATAAGTGTTTCCATTACCTTTTGCATTACTCTTCTTCACAATTTTAGGACTGACTCGAGGTTAGCAAGTATTCTTGGCTTTCAATTGTTCAGTCTATGCCTAAGCCACATTGGTCGTCCCTCTGTTTTCTATAATAATTGCTAAAAGAGATTGCCAACCTCTTCAAGATGAGGTCCATGCAAGATTGTCATCTTGATAAACCATGACCCTTTCCCCAGTGGCTGGAAGGCTTCAATTAATGAAATCCACAATGCAGACCACAATGTAATTGCAAATCAACTCTCTTGCTATCCTCAAGAATGTTCACAACTACAATGGGTTATATACCGCATGGTTTATTTAGTTAAACAGACCCTGCTACAGTTCAAAGGAAGCTTGAACATCCTAACTCTTAGATCTGGAAGCACCACATCTCGGCAGCCATGAGGTGGAAAATTGTGAATAAGGAAAATTTTCTTACCCAAGGCCTAAATAATAGATTCTCAAGTCTATAGCAACCTCATCAGTCATCCCCAACACACTTGATTTCTATGGAAGTCCATTCACAAGGTCATTTGCTTAAGTTCCCCTTTAGTTACAGAAATATTACTAGTAATTTTTCTCTCTGTTTTAGGATCTATAGTGTAAGACCTATAGCTTGCTCGATATCTTTGGAGAATTTATTTTCACTGAGCGAAGGTTGCAATAGACTGATGAGTATTAGCTTCAACTATTGTATGAAAAGGCAATTGACATTTCATTGTTCAGGTTTCTAAAGCAGGAGGACACGGTTGCTTGACATTCATAATTGTCACAACTCTACAAACTCCCAGGATAATGAAATAGGTTTGGCTGGCAATGGGTCTACTCTACTTTATGGTGATTTGCCATTTTGTTGAAATTAGCTGGTAAGGACACGAATCAGCTTTGAATTGGACGGTAAGATGATATTGTGCTGAATCAAAATTCAAATTCAAATTAATTAGAGCTATTAGAGATTTCCACATTGGCTTTATTTAGATTTGATTTGATTCGATTTAATTCAGAACAAATTTAGAAGATCTGAAGACTCGCTATATTTGAACCTGATTTCATAGAATTAGTTCTATATTTACTTTTATTTATTTGATATTTTATTTCCCACACTTAATATAGTATTTTTAATTTCTTTATGGGATCTCTATATATAGAGATTGCTTTGTATTATAATAAGAGCCTATTTTGATTAATCAAATGAGTCAGTTTTTTGAGTTCCTAGATCTGGCTTAAGGAATCAATATTTTGGTAAAGGAAAGGGTAAAGTTTTCTTTGATGAGAATCCTCATATTAGCCTACTTATCTACTTTAAAAAAAAAATCGTATGCTTACCCTGCTCGAGCGCAAGGGACACCAACTCACCCACCTCTTATTGACAACCGCTCTCATAATTGTGCGCCCGGTTCTCTGTGCCCAGCACCCACGTACTTACACAGATTGATCACGAGCTAAAGCGCGTCTGTGCTCCCTAGCATGCCTGCACGCGACCATGCTCCCTAGCACGCTTACGTGCAATTGTAGCGACTGCACACCCTAGCGCGCCCTAGCGCGCCTACGCGAAACCGTGCTCCCCAACAAGCCTATATGCGATTGCCCGTGACAGCACCCCAACTTGCCAACAGTGCCTGATCATGACCGCACGGCCCAATGGGCCTGCACAAAGACCTCATGCACCCATGCCCAAGCCAACTTGCTAACTTGGTTGGCCTGATTGCAACACTTATTGGCTTGCATTGGTGAATGCTGCCCTTCCTGAGCCTTGTAGTCACTCGACTGCTTTCTTCGTCAGTCTGCCTGCTGAGTCTAGAGTCAATCCTCCTGTGAACTCACGCCTTTGCCATTGAATTAAAAGGTATAATTTCTTACCAAATTAAATTAATCACCCGTTATTCAATTTGAAGAAATTATTTGCTCTATTCGATTACTCTTTTGGCTCTAATTGTGTGACCCTACATTTATTTAAGCGATAATTACTATTAGATTTATTTGTGAGATATCATATCTTAATTCTTAAGCTTCGAATCTAATCTGTTAAATAAAAATTAATATGCCCTAATTAAATTTGATAAGTTTTTATTTATCAAAAAATGCAGTTTAATTTTAATTTTAAAATAATTTAATTTGTAGAATTTATAAATTTTATTTATCATATAATTTATTTAAAAAATATTCTTATGCTGAATAAAAATAATTTGTCATTTAATTTTGCTAATTAAAAAAGTTATCCTTTCTTATTTTTTGTCTTGCCATTAGCAGACATTTGAAGAATGCTGAAAATGCTGATTTGCTTTGAGAAACTCCATTCCTTGCTTTCCAATCTGCTTGCTACGTACCTTCCAGACCAGAAAATCAATGCCACCTTTTTCTGAAAAGCTCTTTTCTTTTGAAAAGAAATCAATGTCACCTTTACTCTAAATGCATTCACACAAGGATCATCATCTTGGCTGTCCTAGAGATTTGTGGTTTCCTTGTTGCAGGCAGAGCCTCCTTGAAACTTATAATGGTGAATTACATGATTTCATAGGTCGAATAATTTTTTTCATGCAATTTATAACTTCTGGTTGATAACTAAAAGATATTTGTAAAAGGGCTGTTGTCCTAGGTTAACTTTTACATGAGTTAAAATTAACCTTATATGGTGTTCAAATAACATGATTAGATTCTGATACCAAATTGATATCGAATAGGAAAGGTGAGACCAAAGAGAAGAGAAGGATAGAGATAGAAAAGAAGGGGAAAAAGAAGAGAAAGAGAAGATGATGATGAAGAAGAGACAGATTTAAGGGGAATATTATGCAAAAGCTACCAATTCCAATAACATAGGACTTGTTTATAGAGTTCCAACAAAACTAACTAAAGAAAATAAAAGCTAATAAAATTAAAAAGACAATTACTAATAACAATAAAGACACTCTCTCCAAGAATTTTGAAACCCAAATATCAATGATTGGAATGATAACACGAAATCCACAATCAATACATGTAAAATGGAGCAAATTGTCAAACCATCTAATAATTAACGATTAAATTCCTCTTTGGGATTATCTAAATCAAGTAAAATGGTACAGGCTATCAAGATTCAACTTAACTAAGTTTATTTAGGCTAATATTAGAGCTTATCTTGGGCTTGTTTGGTTGGAGGATAAATTTAAGTAAGGAAAGAGAAAATATTTTATTTTATAGAGTTGATGGGAAAGAAATTTATTTTAATATTGGAAGGTGTGTAGGATGTGAAATAAAGTTGATTTTAAGGTTGGAATTTGTATTGGATGTGAAATAAAGTTGATTTTTAAGATTGGAATTTGTGTTGGATGTGAAATAAAATTATTAAAATTTATAATAAATTAAAAATATTATTATTATATTTTTTTGCTAAATTTTGGGCATTTGCCAAACAAGGCCTAGGCCCCAAAACTCCTCAAAACCATCTTAAATCATTTTCATTAATTTTTTTATATTTATTTTACATCCTATACAAATTTCAACATTAAAAATCAACTATATTTCAAATCTCACACAAATTTCAACATTAAAAATTAACTTTATTTTAGGTAATACACAATTCTTAATATCAATTTTATTCACATCCAATAAAAATATCAATAATAAAATTATTTTATTTTATCTCGTAACATTAAAAATGCACTGTTGTCGGTTCCCACGTCCCAGATAAGAAATGCGAAAGGTTGAGTTAGGCAATCAACAGTCAGGATAAAACTTGTCGAACAAATATGGTATGAATTCTTTAAGAAATTGCACTAAAGCTAGAGTGTTCCCTAAAAGGAACATGTTATATTACTAAAATACAGTGAAATGTGTGCAAAGGCCATGCTTTATTTTGGTATCTTGCTTGGGTGTAGTGAAAAGTGAGTAAGAATTTCCATATCATGACCAAATGCGGATAAAGAAGTTAATCCATAACACTAACATTAAGATTCAAGATACTAGAATAAGGCTAAGTACTTAGAATATAAGCACCCTAACGGGCAAGTTAATAGAGTTGATGGATATTATGATGCACAAGAGGATTAATATTTTGTGTTTACATGAAATAAAATGGATGAAAGAGAAAGCTAAAGAAATTTAAAGTTTAGGTTTCAAGTTTCGGTACTCTGAAAAGAATAGAACTAGAAATGAAGTAAGAATAATTCTGGACAAGAGTCTAAATGATCACATAGCAAAAGTTAAGAGGATTAGAGTATAACTATTACTTTAAAATTATGATCAATAGGATGACTTTAACATTATAAGTGCTTATGCCCTCAAGTCGGTTTGGATGCAAGCATAAAGGAAAAGTTTTAGAATGATTTAGAAAAACTAAATAAAGGATATCTCAAGAGGAAGGAATATGTATTAGAGGAAATCTAAATGAACATGTTGGACGTATTACTGAAGAATTTAATAGAATACATGATGGTATGGCTTTGAGAAGACTAATGAACAGAATAAAACTATTTTGAAATTCTCTTAAGCTTATGATTTTATAGTTACTAATACTTATTCAAGAAAAGAGATGAGTATATTATCACTTACAATAGTGGGCCTTCCAAATCACAGATTAGTTATTTTCTTTCAAGAAAATGAGATCACTTAGAGTGCAAAGAATGTAAGATCATCTCAAGTCAATGTTTGACTACCAAACATCTGTTAATGACCTCAAATCTCAAGATGAAGAGGTGGAGAAGAAATAGTAAGTTGAAACAATGTTCTCAAATTTGACGGTGAAAATTGGAGAATGAGAATAAGAATATCTTTAGAAAAAGAGTTATAGAACTTGGGCAATAGGCCATTGAGAGGGAAACTAATTTTATGTGGTTAATAATTACTAGTTACATCCACAAGGTAGCAAAGGAAGTGCTAAGAGAATCTACAGGAAAGGCTCCTAATAATAAAAATACTTAGGCCCCATTTGTTTGCCAATTTAAAATTAATCTGGTTTAATTTTAACCTCTATCACATCACACATAAAATTTAATATTAAAAATTATCTTTATTTCACATCTTACATATATTACTAAAATAATAACTAACTTATATCAAATCCCTCAAATATCCCAACATAATAACTAACTTTATATCACATCCCT